>CAMOHE010004543.1:0-10328 GCA_946598075.1 Artocarpus hirsutus
TCTAATAAGATTCATAAATCACTTAGGATGATTTTGGAAAGGTTGCAAGACATTCAGGGATTAGAAGGTGAACAAAGTTGAGTTCACTATCTACAATTAGCACATGGGTTATTGGGTGGTTTACTTAAAATAGACGGGTGGTATACCGCCACTGGTAGGTTTACTAGTTTCCAACCCTAGAATTGAAAAATTCATAAAAAATAAAATATAACTCCGATTTAGGGTCATGATAGCTCGTTGGAAAGCTTAGAATGTCTACTTTTAAAATATGTAAACCAATTTACAAAATTCATTTTCATCTAATCCTAACATTTCAAGAAAGAGCTACTACCCATAAAGATAATACAAGGTTATGGAATGTTAAGTTTTTCTTAAACCCAAAGCATATTATTCTCATTCAAAATTTCAAAACCATTCCAAAATAGGCAGAATACATTATATAATCATAATAAATATATTCTCATGAGTTTTATACCAAAATCATCATCAAATTATATCTCTAGCCTTTCTTGCAAATAATGAGGAAAACATGCATTAAATATGAAGAAAATACGTACTAAAGTCAAGTTTGAATTAAAGAAAACCTACCTCAAAACTCCTTTGAAAAACACCAAAGTTCGGGTTAAAAATCAAGCTTGAATTGACTCCAAAGCGGCTTCAAACATGGCTGGGAATTATAGTTACTTGGCTACAAAGAGAGCTTTATGCCTTGTGTCTTTAGCTAGAAATTGAAGTGAGAAAGGAGAAAATGAGAAACTAGAGAAGAGAGTGGTGATGGTTGAATAAATAGGCATCAAAATAATTGAGGAGCGGAAGATAATTGTAGGTTTATGGGGAAAGTTGTAGGAAGAAACAAATGAGCATTAAAAGAAAATATTATCATGTCTCCCATGGAGACTTTTAGCAAATAATGCCAACATAATTGAGGGAGCAATAGGGCAAGTTGTGGAAGAAGATGAAGAAAGCATTAAAAAGGTGGTTGAAAAAATATATCAATGTCTCCTGGTAGTTGAAGTGAATTAATTCTATGTCTGTAAATAGTTGAGGTAAATTAATTTTATGTGTCCAAATGAGAAGAAGGATACTTAATTGAGCATTAATGTAGCGGGACAAGGTTGGTAGAAGTGATGAGTAATAGATAGGTTTTAAATATTTACTACGGAGACTTGGTAAAAATACTAAAGTGATATTTTGTTCATATGATTTTACAAAAATCATACCTGTTAAAACAACGGGTGTTTCAAAAACACTCCAGAGACTGTTATGTTAAGGCCATGAAGGAGGCAGTAGCTCAGTAAATGAACATCTCAGCCATTTACAAAGTGGACGAGATCAAGTTCCTTACTAAGGAAAGAGAGAAGATACTGTTTGACCTGGACCCACGACTCCCCAAGGAAGAAGTATATGTAATGCACATGGAGGATCTCATCCCATATCACATAGGCCCCGAGCATCCTAACCAAATGGTCATGCTCGGGTCTCAGCTAAAGCCTAAGATCTGAACCGACTTAGAGAAATTCCTAGTGAAATATCAGGATGTGTTTGCCTGGTCCTATAAGGACATGCTAGGGATTAACCCAAGCATTATCAGCCATTATTTAAACATAAACCCCGAGCATAAACCTGTCATCCAGAAAAGAAGAGCCTTTAACTCAGAAAGGTACGCTACTATAAATAAGGAGGTCAAGAAGCTGCTAGCAGCTGGGTTCATCTGAGAGGTCACCTATACTGAGTGGCTAGTAAATGTGGTCCTGGTCAAGAAGGGCAATGGGAAATGGAGAGTTTGCATTAACTTTATTGACTTAAATAAAGTCTGCCCAAAGGACTGTTTCCCCTACCTCAGATCAACCAGTTAGTAGATGCGACCGCCTGCCATGAACTGCTGAGCTTCATAGATGCATGCTTAAGATACAATCTGATCAGAATGGTCAAGGAGAACCAAGGTAAAACTGCTTTCATGACCAATCAGGGGCTATTTTGCTATGTTGTTATGCCATTCGGGTTGAAGAATGCCAGGGCCACGTATCAACAACTGATGAACAAGATGTTTGCTCAACAGATCAAGAAAACCATTGAGGTATACATGGATGATATGCTCATGAAGTTGGTCCAAGCAACTGATCTCCGAGGTAGCTTCAACGTCTTCCTTGAGTACAAGATGAGGCTTGATCCAAAAAAATGCACATTCGGAGTGAAATCTAGGAAGTTCCTCAGGTTCATGGTCGATCACCATATCATTGAGGTCAACTCAGCCAAGTCCTGAGTACTTGTAGATATACACTGCCCCCACATCGTCAAGAAGGTGCAAAAGCTCACTAGAATGGTCGTCGTTCTGTCAAAATTTGTCTCTCAGTCTACCGACAAGTTTCAACCTTTTTTTAAGCACTCAATAGGAGGTTTGAATGGAGCAGAGAGCGTAAAGAAGCATTCCAAAGACTTACAAGGTAAGTAGCCATACCTCCGCTCCTATCTAAACCTCTATTAGGGAAAATATTTTATGCGTATTTAGTGGTGTGTGAGAAGGCAGTTGTCTCAGCCCTAGTTTGGGAAGAAGAAAAATTCAAAAGCCAGTCTAGTACATCAGTAAAGCCTTCTAAAGAGCCAAGGAGAGATATTCGCTATTGGAAAAGCTGGCCTTGGCCATTATTACTTTTGTTCAAAAACGCCAACCATACTTTCAGCAGCACACTATCCGAATCCTGACCAAGTACCCCATGCACCAAGTCCTCCAAAATCCATAAATTTTTGGTTAGATGGCTAAGTGGTCGATTGAGCTAGGGAAATTCTAGATCCAATTCATGCCCCGAACGGCCATTAAAGCATAAGATTTGACCAACTTTATAACCAAATTCACAAGGGCCAATCAAGCCACCCCCTCAATTGAAAAGGCAACCATTGAAGACTCTAACCTTACCAACAGCAATACAAGTAGATATGAGCTCAAGTGGAAATTATTTATAGACGAATCATCTAGTATGAACAAGTCAGGTGCCAGACTCATCCTCGTCAACCTGGATGGCTACAAACCCAGTTATGCGTTGTGGTTTGATTTCAAGGCCTCCAACAACGAAATCGAATATAAGGTGTTGATAGCTTGTCTTAAAATTGCACGAGAGCTAGGAGTGGACCACATCCGTATTCATTATGATTCCATGCTCGCATTCCAGCAAGTGATTGGCAAATTCTAAGCCTGAAATGAATGCATGACGGCATATCTAAATGAAGTTAAGGCCTTGCCTGGCTAGTTCAAAAGCTTTTCAGTTACACAAATTTCCAAAGTCGAAAATATAGAAGCTAACATACTTGTTCAGCTAGCTAGGCCTTAAAGACAGCAGCTTGATGTCAGTACCAACTAAGAGTCTACCCGAGCCGAGCATTAGAAGAATAGAATCTATGAGTGAAGGTACGAAACAAGCCGAACCCTAGATGAACCCGATCATCTGATACCTGACCACAACTGAAATACCTAAGGACTGAGAAAAAGCTTGGTGCGTTTGCAACAACTCAGCCAAAGAGCTCGGCACCCTTTCTCGAAGAGTTCACCTCGGTAATTCGACCACCCTGCTCAGACAGAAATCATTTCTTAAGCTTACACGACTCCCTAGTGATCGACGTACTTTCCCAAGGTGGTCTTTGGGGCCTTCTTTAATCGCCAATCGAGATGTCGTCTCCTCGAGAAGAACATGTGCTCAAGACAAATGGATATAACATGAAGCTAGGTAAGCAACCCATTCCCAAGGCCGCAACATGGCCTCATTACAAACCTTAGATGAAGGGTTGTCCACCTTCTAGGATTATGACATTTATCACCTACCCCCTAACACAACCATATGGAGTAGTTGTTGGAAAACAGTATGCAACAGAATTGTAAAAATTTTAAATTAGAGTATTTTTTGAAACACAAGTTTGACATGCTAAATACATGAATTAATGACAGATCTTGCTAACCTTTTTTATATACTAAAAAATAGCAAGAATCCATGAAGAAAAGAACATTCTAAAAGAGCCTCAACCATCTGGTTTTCTTTGTTATTCTCTATCCATGATCGGAGTATAGGTGGTCACATGTTGTATAGCTTTTCCTTCGGTGACTCTCCTTCTAACTACTTAAGAAAACCTAGAGCTAAGATTCTTGATGTTGAACCATAGTTTTTAGGGAGTTTTAGAGTTTCTTGTACTCACTCTATGCTTCTCAAATGATCTAAATAACTAAGAAAACTCACCTTCTATTTATAGTAGTCAAATTTGGGGTTAAACCTTAACAGATTAGGTCTCAAAATTTGAGTCTAGATCAACTTCTAATGAAAAACGTGTAAAAAATACATATACTAATTATCGCATGTTTGGCAAGCCGATCAGGGAGATTAGCCTGCTAAACTTATTCCATTAGCCTACCAAAGTTTCCCACCGGCCTACCGATCGTACGATAATCTAGAATCCTCAAAATATCTTATTTTCACCCTGGAATCTTAAATAGAGACTTAGTTTTAATTAAATAACTCAAAGAGAAGTTATCTGATTAAAACAATTGTATACAAATAATCCCATAGTAAATAAAATATTATCCAAAGAATTCAACATGTTTTTCTTAAATTAATTCACAAAATTAATTTAACCGATAAACTATCATGAATTGTTAAATCCAGTGTTTTTGAATTTTAGCCAATCTAATAATTTAACATAAGTCATCAATATGTAGGAAAAATACGCCGTATCGTTACAAGATTATTATGAGCTAGCAAAAGGGACCTGATAGACATATATAGATTAAGCTCTTGTAATTATAAAATACAATACCCTAGACACATATTTTTTAATTATCAACTCTGACACTACTCCAATAAAAGCTTAGAGTTGCACTCTTGAACTATATAAAATTAAAAAGCTCCAATAAGCTAACCATCTATGACATATCATAATGTGTCACATCTCTATAGAATATTTATAATGGGCTTGAGGATAAATTTCGTTTTACCTTCCCAATTATTTTTATCTTACGTTTCATTCTCACACCATTGGCATACTTACAATCCATAGATAATATACCATTCGATTACACCTATATACCCAAATAGTTGAGCACTCCAGTCTTCTAATTATAAGCTAATACATATAAGAGAATATCATTAACCCTACAAAAGAACTATGGATTCCATACCTATGAATAACAAGTTTACGTGAATCAAGAGTTATGCCTCCAACCTACCGGTATGCATACCATCTTTAAATCAGGATGTCACCATTTAGTACATCAAAAGACATAAGTCACGAATACAGGCCCATTAGTCATTTCAAGATTAAGACACAACACATATGATTGTCTAAAGTGAATTGATTTCAACAAGCAAAATTATTAACCAAATCAATTTAACTTGTTGTCCCGATCTAATACATCGTTACCTATGAGAATGCACTAATGTTTCTACTCGCAAAGTCCTACTCTGATGACCAAGACAAGCTATTTTTCGTTAGAGATGTAGACAACATAACAATCTTAGTATGAATAAAGCGTCCAACTTTATTCCATCGATTGCGGATCTTATGATTTAGACCATTACCTTTAAGATTCATATCTTTCGTATAATTTGTCTATTATATGTATGATTCTTAAAGGTTTAGATCAACAATCTCAGACTTTTGTTTGATTATCATACATTTAATAGAAATAAACATAAAAGGACAACATTTGGTACATAAATAATAAATAAACTCTTTATTGATAAAATGTCTCCAAAAACATATTACAATATTTTACTCCTTAGGGCATTATGTTTAACAGCAGTCGGGTCAAGGGTCAAAACTTGTTTTACCTCTGTCCAAGTGGTGGTCTATAAGTAATAGCATTTACTCCACTATCAAGGTAAGTAAACTCTCCCATACCTAACCTTACTTTCACTCTTGGCCAAACAGGCACCTAACTTGATCGTCGGAGAGCCATTGGTTGGCATTACACCAATGTCCCCTTGACCTCCGAAGAATTTCCTCTTCTTGTTGTAGGTCACCGAGAAGCCGAGACGAACAGGACAAGTAGTCCGACCACCGTGCGTAGCCGCCCGTAGTGTTAAGTGATAGCAAGGCATCAACATCAACAGTGACCAAATCCAAAGTCTTGAAATTTTTGAAATTTTGTAAAAGAAATACACTAAATGTGTTTCGTTATCAATATTTCAATCGATATTAACTTATATTTCTTCAATATTCGATGAAAAAGATTTTACAAGCAAAAGATATTTCAGTATCTCTAAATAACCAAATTTCGATGAAATTTTCGTCCATGCCCAGTACTAAACAAGAGATTTAAGTTCATTTTATATCCTTTTTACTAGAAGTCCCCATCAAAAGCTCTTTCCTCTCTTGCCCACAGTTCCTTATATCGCGCCAAAGCGGCGACCCTAGCATCCATGTGTCGCCTTTTGCCGCGGGCATACAGGCATAAATAATGGCAAAGGGAAAAAGTGCCCAAAATACCAAAAGTTCACACACAAGTCACATGCTCTCATGGCCTTCTCCCATTATAAAAATCCTAAAGTCACGTGGGCAACTGTCGCTGCAACCAATATAGCATTTTCCTCAAAACCACAATCCCAAAAACACACAAAAGTCGTCGCCCTAAAAACCCAAACCCAGAGCGATGAATCCAACCGATCTCCATCTCTACCTCATCAGACGGCCACGATCTTCCCATCAACGAAACGGATCATGCTAGCCGCCGCTGCCGCAGCGTCATCATCGTCGTCCACGTGGCTGCGGGCCCGCCCGATCCGCTACCTTGTGCTCTTGCTCTGTTCGCCGATCCTCCTCCCTTTCCTCTGCGCCGTCTTCCCCCTCCTCTGTGCCGCCGAGCTCTGCCTCCGCCTCTGCCGCCGCCTCCGTCGCAGGAAGATTTCCGATAGGTCGGAGGAGGACGACGAGCGGCTCAGGCGGTGCGAGGAGGGGCACTGCGGATCGGCGGAGCCTGGCGGAGAAGAAGTCGGGATCTTGTTGCTGCAGAGGTACTTGGAGGACCAGCTTCTTCTCGTAGGATCGATGTACGACTGCGGCGACGATGCCGAACTGGAGGAGGATTTCGGCGCCACTGAGGATCAATCTAGTGTTAGGGCTCCTCTTTTGAATTGATTTGATTCAGAGCTCTGTTTTGTTTTGTTTTGTTTTTTTTTATTTGTGTAAATTCGACACAAATTCATAGTACTTAGGTAGCCATTTACTGTCTATTACTTGTTTTGTTTTCTTTGTGAATATATTGTCGATTATCATGATTTGACGAATCTATCGGTAGAGTTTCGCTTCTGTAGAGAAGAATGAAATCGTTTAGAAGAGCATGGAAAGCTCTGGAGCCTTCAGTAACCGCCGTTGCGTCCTTGCGGTTGATTCTCATTAACCAAATAAATAATAATATATCGCCAGCAAATTTTCTTTTTAAAGGGAATGTCTAGCAAATTTTTGAGAGGCAATTCATCAAAGTTAACTAAAAAAAAAATATTCGTTGGTCTTTACTAGGGGTATTTTGATAAGTAGGCCTGTCAAAAAAAAATTTTTTTGACCGTCCGGACGATGAATGATGTCAAGACACCCGTGTATGAGGGGTGTGTTAATTTTATCAAATTATCAACTTTATTTGAATTATGAAATTTGAAAGCATCGGGTGAGCAGTAAAATTCTAATTTCATAAATCTTTTGGAATATCTAGGAAGGCTTATATCAAAAGGTAATAAATTATCAACTAGTATATATGAGGCTAAGAAGACTTTGAGCTCTTTGGGAAGGGAGTATGAGAAAATTCATGCTTATGAAAAGTATTGTGTTCTTTATAGGAATGAGTATAAGGACGAGATTTATTGCCTAGTTTGTAAAGAGTCAAGTAGAAGAAAGAAAATGAGCCAAAAGACGTAAAAATAGAGTGATGACAAAGGTGTTCGGGTACATTCCACTAGCACCACGTTTAAGCCATTTTTCAGCAACGTAGAGTATGCGAAGAATTTGACATGGCATCATGACAAATGAGTCGACGATGGTATGCTTAGATATCCGACAGATTCACTACAATGTAAGATTTTTGAAGTCAATCATCCTGAGTTTAGTGCGGATCTAAGAAATATACATTTCGCTTTGTCAACGGATGGAATGAACCCACATGATAACATGAGCAGTAGTTATAGCACTTGGCCAATAATACTTGTTAACTACACTCTTTTTCCAAAAATGTGCATGAAGTGGAAGTTCTTAATGTTGTCTTTATTGATTTCAAGTCCTCACCAACCCGAGAATGACATTGATGAGTACTTGGCACCATTAATCGATGGCCTAAAGAATTTGTAGAAAAATGGAATCAAAATTAGAAATGCTTATCGAGAAGAAACGTTCACATGCTGTGCAATATTGATATGGATAATTAACGACTACCCTACATATGACAATTTATCTGGTTATTCGGTGAAGAATTCTCTTGGTTGTCCTATTTGTGTGAAGAAAACATCTCACAAACGGTTGAAGAATGGTAAGAAAACCATTTTTCTTGGTCATAGAAGATGGTTGCCAAGAGATCATTGTTACCGTAAACAAAAAAAAAAAAGCCTTTGATGGCATCATCGAAGAAAGAGACCCTCCTTGGCCTTTGATGGGTGAACAAATATTTGAAATGGTAAAACATATGATAGTTCGGGAGTAGAAAGTGAGGTAAGGACGAGCTACCGATAGTGGATCATGAAAAAGAGATCAATCTTTTTTGACCTTTCATGTTAGAAGACACTCTTTGTTTGTCATTGTTTGGATATTATGCATATTGAGAAAAAACGTTTATGAGTCAATAATTGGCATGTTGCTTGACATTTTGGGCAAGACTAAGGACAGTGAAAAAACACAGTTGGATCTTATGGAAATAGAGATTAGGCCTAATTTGTTTCTTGAGAAAGAAGGAACCACACTTACTTACCCCCGGCAAAGCACACGTTATCAAGAAAAGAAAAAAGAAAGTTTTGTTAAAATTGTTGTTTCTTCTAAGTTAATTTACACTTATTGTTAAGGTTTCATCTTCTAAGTAATTGCACTTATTAAAATTCCATTTACCATTCTAATTTAATTCACATTTTTTGTTGTTAAAATTCCAAAATCACAAAAAAAATCTAAAAATGGAAAAAGTAAAAATGTGTAAATATCGTAAATAAACTGTAAGTAACTAAATTTAATCCTCAAATTTTTCAGCTAATGGATAAATAAAAATAGAATAACTGATATATTAGACCTTTGTAATACTTTTTCCCTGTGGAATCGATCTTAGATTCACCAAGTTTTATTACTTGGACAACTTTATACTTAAGGTTATATCAGACTTATACTTTTAAACTTGAATAGTTACTCATATATATGCTCTTCCAACATTATCATTAAACCTCCACACTTTGTCTTTAAAGTGAAAAATATCCTTAAAACTCAATAATGAGTTTCAAACACAAATAACGAGCCCGCACCAACTGGTGTAAATGATCCATTAATAATATCTGATGATGTTGAGAGAAGAAAGCTATGCTAAAGACTTGATGGCGAGAAAGTATCTCAGCATACTAAGATCGAGCACACATGATGCTCTTTTTAATGATGAACACCTATACTTAATGGGGTCTTCCGATCAATCGAAGGCCAAGACTAAGTAGCATTAAGGCCACGCCAACTTTGTCTAGAGCCAACTCTAGCGATAAACAAAAACCTACCTAGTCTTTGATCTAACAAGAACATAGCAAATCTAAAAGTAGAAGAACCACCTCCATTGCCTTTATTACAAACGAAAAAAAAAAATCTAAAAGAGCCAAAAACAATGCCTTTATTTGCCTAAACAACAAGTAAAATCCCTACACAGAAACAACTATAGGAGCCAATCCAACCATCACATGCAAAGAGTCTCTAGCACATGATATTCAATAGATTTGGGAGCATAGTAGAACAAGCACCTTTCCTCCAATGTGTGACCCCTGCTAATCTTCAACAAGAAACAAAAGTTGTATTGTCCTTGAAGCAAAGTACTCATCCACCAATCTCCCCTTCTACAACGCCCTAAATGGAGGTTAGCAGTTGAATACAATTTTCCTCAAATATACGACTTATGACAAAAGCAGAATAATATATTTCATCTGAATAATATGTTAGTGATGTGTCCTAGGCCAATTATGTAATGACCACATATTGACTTCATTACATTTGCATTTTATTAATAAAGAGGCATTTTTATTATTATTATTATTATTTAATGAATAGTTAATTCTGCCTAAGGTCATCAAGTATGTGACTTGATAGTAAAACTCTTAGGTGAAAATTGAATTATATTCTCAATTATCCCT
>CAMOHE010004550.1:0-22578 GCA_946598075.1 Artocarpus hirsutus
AAACAAATTCGTTTTCAAGCTTCGAGATTGTGGATTGAAGGCTCGGGAACGCGATTGAGCAACCACAAACTCGATTCAAGCTTCGAATTAAGGTTAGTTTTCAAAATTTCTAAACTTTTTCAATTTTTCAAGATTTTCTTGCATTTTGAAATTTAAGAGTTTCTAAGTCTAGAAAAGCTTTGATCTAGCTTAGAGTAACTTAGATTAACTAGGATTGAAGCCTTATTTCATCAAAAACGGATTAGAATCAAGATTTTTCATTTTTCCTCTATTTTCTCTATTTTTGGATTTTTGTAAAAATCTTGTTTAAAACTTGTTTTAAATCATTAAAAAGTGTCCTATTATGATTTTCTATTATTTATGATGATTATCCATGCTTGGGAATTGAGAAAACAGGTTAGATTTGAAGATTTGAGATTCGGAATGCCGAGACCCGTGTGTGAAAATTTCTGGAATTTCCTAGATCGGCAGGCCGAACTTCGTGTTCGGCAGGCCGGATTCATCCGACCGGCAGGCCGAACCTGAGAATGTTCGGCCGATTGGACTTGGACTTCCGGCAGGCCGACCGAGCAAGGGAAAAATTTTGTGATTTTCACCCATTTTAACTGTTTTGAACCCTGATTTAAATTTCAACTTTGTACAATAATTTTATAAACCTAAATGGCACACTAGGACATCATGAGATGATTTAGTATCATAGGATACCTCGGGTTAGATGCTAATGGACTAAGTTACTATGCATTTAGGATTACGCGTGGATCTGCGAAGCTAACGTATAGCGGATCAAGATTACGGTGTGGGACACCGGTACGAGTATTGAGGTAAGACTTCTACTTCTCTTCTTTGGTAGCCCTATTCTCAAAATGATTTAAGCCAAAATGAATTTTTATTAAATGTTTTCAATGATAGATTTGAAAATGATTCTATTTAAATATCTTTACAAGCAGTTGATTGAGAAATGTTCATAATGAATCCCATAATAAAATTAAATGATTATATCTGGTAAAGAAGAGATTTTGTGAATCAAAGATATATATATATATATATATGTATATATTTTAGGGCATGATGTCATATCAGAGATCGGGTTGTGTAGTGAACAACCTTAGGGGCAGGTCCCGAAACCCAGTTGGGCCACTACGGTGGTGAGTCATGTATGGTTTGCCCAGGGAAGAAAAACGGTATTCTTTCTGGTTGAACTATTTGAATTATTTTGGAAAGATTATATTTGATTGAATTTTACATTTAGTTATTTATTTAATGGTTTCAGCTCGTTTTCTATACATTCATCTGATTTACGAAATTTCTTTTAACGTTAAATAATTTCTAAATATAGTCCTACTGAACCTTTCGCTCACATTTTCATTTGTTTTAAAATCTTAACCCTAGGTGGATATCAGCATAGGATTGGAGAAGAGTCCGTTGATCGGACTTACGATCAGTAGAAGAATTTGATAGGTTAAATTACAATTCAAGGCATGTAAGATTTTAACTTCTCTTTTATTTTGGACTGTGGTTGTATTATAATATTGTCAGTACTATATGTGTGTGCACAATATATGCGCCAGTGACACTCATACACGTTCCACTCTATAATTAATTATTTTAATGTTATTTCTATTTGTTTAATTATTACGATGAATCATTTTATTTCTTTAATTTATTATATTCAAACGATTTTTAAATTATCATATTTTTTTTTATAAATTTGATTCTAAAACCTTGTTTTTAACTAAATTTTTATCTATTTATCTTAATTAAACCACCACGTCACCTCCCGTACTCCGGGACGTGACATGGAGGACTCGAACTCCAATTAAGATTAGATCAAAGTTTTAGATCTGGTCATGAGGATTCAAGGGATTGGTTTTAGCAAGCACACTGAGCTACCGGCGGAGGAATTAACAAACGTGATGACGAAACTGGCACTTCAAAGGGTACTCATGTGGAAGAGATACGCGATGGTGAACGCAAGGGAGAACTCGTGAATCGCGATGATCGGAGGCTTCGATCTGCTATGGATTCTGACATCCATGGCCTGGGCTTGGTATACATGGTGAAGGTTAAGTTCTCAGTTTCTCGCAAACGGGCGTAAGCTTAGACCTTGGATCAGCGCATTCAGAGTCAAAAGAACAACACCAGAGAGCGATGGTGGTAGCAATGTGTACGAATCTAGGTGATGATTTTGGCCTGGAGTTTGATTTAGAGTACATTCTGCGTGGAGATCAGGTTGGAGGCCAAACAACTAGTAGCAATTTGGGCAGGTCATCGTGGCGGAAATTAAATGAAAATTTAGTGAGTGGTGAGCCATTGGAACCAGAAGTTCAGCACCGACGAACGATAAGGGGAGATGGGCGACCCATTGAAATGGTCCTAAGTGACTACAGTGTTAGATTGCTCGTAGAGGTGGATGGGCGAGGTGGTTTGAGTGGCCGCCGGCGGGTGGCGTCCATTGTTTCCAACGAAGACTTGAACAAACAGTTTTGCCAAACACAAAGGTATTTCTCCTTAGTAGTTCGCTATAAGAGAGGAATTAATTGACATATTTGCCAACCAGTGGAACATTGTCTCTCTTTTGTGGAGAAGACTTTGTCAGCAGGGTGTTTAGAGAGCATATCTCAGAAAAGAAAATAGAGAAAAGTGCAAAGGAGACATTGGAAGGAGAGACTCTAGTCTGGCTAAAGATGGGTAGAGATGGAAAGATTTTGTGGTTTATTGCTGCCATTGGCAAAAGAGGTGAAGCGACAAAAATGGGTGATGAACAAGTGACAGAATACCTACAACTTCCTCCCTTGTCTTGTGAAGAGCAAAACCATGAAGTCGTTATCCTTGCTGTGGGGGAGTATACTCTTCAGGATCGTAAAAATTTTAAGAGACAAGTATTTGATAGGCCTAAGATAAGGAGAAAGCTACTACACTATTACAAAGTTGATTGTTTAAAGGAGCCTATTGGATTTGACCATTTCAAATCTGAATGTTTGGAGGAGCCCACTGGATTTGTTGCAAAACAGGTCCACAAAAATCTTTTCCTGCTTCTTGTGATTACATGGTTTCCCTGATTGATGACAAAGTGGACAACATGGTCAAAGCTATTAAAGATAACAAACAAAAAGAATCATTATTGAATAATTTCTTTGTTGCTGCCATGGACGAATGGGAAGATTTTATGGTGTTTTTCCAAGATACCAAGAGGCTGGAAGAGGAAATACCATATACTCGCAAGTTTGCAAATGTGATTTCTAAAGGCTACTTGATTTAGGGTTCTCAACTCATCGTGGTGATTGTTTTAGCTTCCAAATTCTCAGCTGAGGCCTTAGTTCAACCATTTGAAACTGTTGATAGTCAATTCCAATTAATTCACACTTGCTAGCAACTAGTTGATTTTTCAGGGCAAGGAGTAAGGACCATGGAAGATCATGTGAAGCATTTGGTTATAATACTTGATTTGTTGGAGGAGAATCTACTGTGTGCAAATGCATAAGGGCGTTTGGGAAACTTAAACATGCTATGACTAATGTACCGATGCTAGCACCGCCTAATTATTCTCAGCTTTTTGTTTTGGAAAGGGAAGCTTTTGGTGTTGGAATAGGTGCAGTTCTTACGCCAAATAACCGACCAATTGCCTACCATAGCCAAGTGTTTCCCTCATTGACATGCCACATGTCCGCGTGTGAGCAGGAATTGACCGCTGTTCTCAAGGCAGTTCAAAGGTGGCGATCTTTTTTGTTGGGGCATTATTTTGAAAGCTGGACTCACCAAAGAAGCCTACGGTTCACATTAGAGCAGTGATTGATGAATGAGGAGTGCCAAAAGTGGCTCTCCAATTTGATGGGGTATGATTTGGGGATACACTACAAGGCCAGTTTAGAGAATAAGGCAGCGGATGGCCTCTCTTGCATACCTACAGGACCTAAGTTAGCTGAATTTTTAGCTCCAGCTTTGCTGAAAAATGATGAGTTGCATCCGCAAGTTCTATTGGATGACAAACTAGCAAAGATTTGGGCTGAACTTTGGTACAACATCTCTGTTCGCTCGGTCACTTGGATGACCCCTTTTTGGACTCTCTATGGTTGTGATCCATCTCCATTGATTCGTTACAAATTGGGAGGCTCGTTAGTCGGTCAAGTGGACAAGTAGATGGCTGAACAGGATTTTATGCATGGAGTTCTTAAGGACATCCTGTTGCAGGTTCAGCAGAAGATGAAAGCTTAGGCAGTTTGTAAAAGGCATGAGGTGATTTTTGAAGTACAAGAAATCGTGTATATCACGTTATGGCCTTACTGCCAACGTTCTTTGGTTTTCTGCCACAATGAGAAGTTGACCCTTGGTTTCTATAGGTCCTATGAGATTCTTGCTTGGCTAGTCAGGTGGCGTATCATTTGAAATTACTTACTGAGGCAGAAATCCACTTGGTTTTCCATGTCTCACAACTACGCCGGGCTTTGGGAAAGTTCCACACTGTCACTTCTCTTCTTGCACAGCTCTCTACAAAATTGGAATTGAAAGTTGAACCTATAGCGGTCCTTGGCGTTTGGCAGATGCAACATGATTTCTCTTCCTCCTCGGCAATGCTGGTTTGTTGGACCAATTCATCAACCCCTTAAGGACTCTTGGAAGTCGTTGATGTCCTCAACAACACATTCCCTCAATTCCACATTGAGAACAAGGTGCATCTTTGGGGAGGGGTATTGATAGGCCTCCAATGTAGGTATACGTGTAGCACATGGAATGATGGCTCTTGTGGGTCAGTTAACTGACGGTTGACTAATGGCTATTAGGGATTGGTCCCGGTTTTTTAGGAGATTATGAAAGATTGTGACGTCAATGGAGCAAGACTGTTAGTTTTGTTAGCCATCTTGAGGAAATAAATATTAGGGAGTGAGGAGAGGATGGGATCTTGGATCATTTCCTGTATTGAATCTCAATGAAATTAAGAAAAGCAAAGAACCTCTTGAATGTCCCCTCTATCTTTGTTTCTTTATTTTTTCCCGTTTGATGCAATAAAGCAAGATTGATCCTTCCATTGTTCTCATTTTCTCTGTTTGCTTTTTTAATCATTTGAGCTTTGATCACATCACCCAACCTCTATATCATTAAAAAAAAAAAAGGAAAAAAAAAGGAAAAGAAAAAGAAAAAGAAAAATAATCGAGCAGTCAATTGGTCCTTAAACTATGATAAAAAGTCACATTTGATCTTCATTGAAAATCAATATTTTTAGTCCCCCGCTGTTTCAATAATCCGTCGGTCCTTGGTGTAGCTGTGACTAAAATGAGAACTAATGATAAACTTTTTTTTTCCCGAAACAAGAAACTGAATAATGATAAATATATATATATATATATATATATATGTATGTACAAACTAAGAGGGAGAGGTTCCCTCAGGAAAAAATCAGAAGCAGGACTGTAAAAACAGGGTCCAACTTCTTACAAAATCAGAAAAAATCTTTACAAAATTCACTATCTTGATAAATCCACAAAGCTACCCAATATCTAAACTTATCACAGACAACATCACTATAATCCTCAACATTATCAAATATTCTCCTATTTCTCTCTACCAACTCTCCCCAAAAAACTCCCAAAACTGCAGTACTATTAAAACCGGAAGACAGAGAATAATCACATTATTCTTTGCAACTGCTTGGGGTGACCCACAAAAACCCCATTTCTCTTATTAACCTCCTGTTAAAACTCAATGGCCCCAACACGAGGAATTACAAGAAATTCCAAACAGAGAAAATAAAAGCACAAGAAAAAAACAGTAATTACTTAATTAAATACAAACATTCAGTAAAAGTAATTTTAAAAAAGCTATAAAAGAATAGGGAAATCTATACATCCTTCTTATCAAAAGGCATCAGGAATGGATCTCTGACACTAAGGCCTGCAACAACAGTCATCACTGGATCAAGCCAGTTGAAAATAGCCCCTAATATGAGCATCTTCCCAAGTTTAGGCTCAACTGGAAGCATTGATAGGTTGCGTCCCGCGAAGCACCAAGTCATTACTTATCTTGAATACCACAATAGCATTACAATAACAAAACTGTAAAATCAAGCAAGAGATTTACTGACATAACAATAGGAGTATTTCTTCACCTAAAACTGTAAGATTTTCATCTTCACCTAAAGCCCCAATGATCTTCAAATATTCTACAGCATTTTGAACCTATCTAGAGAAACACCATCAATGTAAATTCAATCATAGAAGAACAAAACTAGATTGACCTCAATTTTGATAGTATCGATTTTCAAGGTACTTCAAAAAATACAGAGTTGCAAAGATTCAATGGGTATTCCCACAGATTGCAATGAGTTAGGCGCCTCTCTCTTCAGTGCCACGTCTAACAACAGGCGAAGTCTTTAGGGGCAGGTTTCAACAATCGCTATATGGTGGGGAATTTGGCTCGAAAGAAACAGAAGAATTTTTGAAGGTTTAGAGGAGGATCTTCTAGTTATGTGGGACAAGATCTGGGTTCATCCTGATAAAGAATTTTCTGACTTGATCTACACTGACCTCGTTACGAATTGGTCCTCATTTTTGTAGGATAGTTCTTTTAGTCAGCCAGTCAGTTGTTCTTTTTTCTTTTTTTTTTTTTCAATTTTTTATTGTTGTGGGTTCTCTGTTTTCCTCTCATTTGGCTTAACTTTTTCCTTTTTTCTTCCTTGTAATAATTCCCCTCTATTAATAAAATTCTCTTTCATTACTTTTTCCCAAAAACAAAAACAAAACAAAACAAAACAAAACTACGAGTGAAAATAGAAAAGAAAAAACAGATGTTTTCTACAAGTCCTCCACCAATGAGAACATTTGGAAATAGAACTCTTAACAAAAAAACATACTGACAGAGGTTCAGGAGGCTGCAAGGCCCTAGATAGGAACTCTGAAATGCTTCCAAGCGGCAAGCTTTTGATTTGCAAGCACAGAGACCACAGTGGTGTTCTCAAAAGTTCTGGCAGCTGATAATCAGAAAATGCATCAAACACACATCTGGGATGATGGTAACACTCGCCCGGTTGAACACGACCAGCTCTTCCTTTTCTCTGCAAAACATATATGTTGAATTTGTATTTCCAAATTCATGATTTCATTATCAAAGATAACAAAAAAAGCATGAAAGAAACTAGTTAGCCATATATAGAAAATTTAGATGCGCAACAAGAACAGGTACGATTAGAATGGTTTCTTCATAAAAAATTTGACCACTTTTATGAAGGATGTAGATGAGGAAAAAAAATGCAACAGAATTTTGTCTAACTGGAAATTGTTGTTTACTAATAATGATTTTTGAGAAAGAACTAGAAGCTTTTAATTTGCTAATCATATATGCAACGTATAATTGCAATCAAGTAGATGTGTATAATTGTAGAGGATCTAAAGTCTGAAAATGTTGACATCACTTGTTGACAGCAGGCTTGACCGACCAGAATCCCACAATTTAACTAACAAACCCCACAATTTAACTAACAAACATACATCAATAACGACTGCAAAACAAAACAATCATAGACAAAAGTCCAAACTTGCGAAAAAATTGCAGACATGAAAGAAAGATAATCATATCCATTACATGACAACTATCAAATATAATTCTTTAACTAGTAAAAAAAACCTTACCTGCCGTGCAGCAGCCTTTGAAATCCAGGATGGGAGCAAACAGGGAGTGTTATTCAATGCATCATACGATGCTTTTCCACAGTCAACAACAAAAACTACATTTATGGTGATGCTAGTCTCAGCCATGTTCATGGCAAGTACAATTTTCCTCGCTCCATCTTCAGGCTTATCAAATATCAATTCTGATGGCACGCATTGGGAGGGAAAGTTAAATTTTATTATGACTAAAACGATTTATGTGACAAAACAATTCGGGGTCAAGGGGCAGCGCCCCTGGCAGCGGTCCCGCTAGCTGGTTAGCGGACGGGGGTCAAGGGGGCTCGGGGCAGCGCCCCCGAAAGGTAAACGATTTACCTTACTCGTTTGAATGCGTTGCTGCCTAAATCCATTGAGTTTAATTGATTAGATTACTTAATTTGTTCATAACAGAATTAATTAATCTCTGTTTAACACTTAAACAAATTCATGAATTTATTGATCTGTTCTAAACAGATCATCCTTGTTTAACAATTAAACAGACCCTATGATATATATATTAATATGTTCAAAATAGATGATCACAGTTTAACATTTAAATAGTCCGCACCTTAATAAAACCGAAACCATATTTACAGTGTATCGTTCAATCATCTTAAAACAGAATACTTCATTCTTGTTAAATTGTAATATTAATCAAATTAACAACAATATGTTACAAGAAACATAGAACGCATTAATCAAATTAACAAGGTAAAAACGTTTAATCAAATAAAACCTCAAACACATTAATCTAATTAATGTATAAATTGTATTCATGCATATCACATATACACAGAACCATATAAAATCAATTTAATCGAATTCGCAAGTCGCTCTGATACCATTGTTGGGTTTTGTTGGATTTTATGATTCAAATACGCAGCAGAAAATTAAAAATTAATTCCCACAAAACCTTCGTAGGATCCATGCAATTCGATTAGATTGATAATAAAGTCATTAAATCTTACCAGGATTACAAAACGGCAAGATTCTGGAAGGGAGAGAGCGGGTTCACTCCGGTGACACCCTAACTCGAGCTTTTAGTAATCGGAATTGGATTCAGACGTTGTTACTTAGAGCAACGTCCTCTGCAGGTATCCACACGAACAGACTCTCTCAAAAACGAATTGGTGTGCTAGCACCCTCTCTTTTGCGTTAAAAGACTCTCTCTAATTTTAGGTTTTAATGTTTTTGCCCTTTTAGAATGATAGAACACATTCTTTTTCTTAATTCGGCTAAAAACCCTAAAGCAGATATATATATATATCTTTTGACTTCGAGCTAGAGTCAGATTGTAAATAGGGTAAATTGTAATTCGAATATGACTCAGAAAATCTAGATAATGTCTGTAATTCAAATATGATTCAAAAAATCTAGATAATATCAGTAATTTGAATATTATTCAGATAATCTAGATAATATCAGTAATTCAAATATGATTCAGATAATCTAAATAATGTCAGATTCAGTGAACGTAGACATATCTAGTCCATCGAATCTGGACATTATTAGGTTCATTGAACCTAGACACAGTTAACCAAAAATTTGTTCTTGATCTGTTCTAAGTGTGCGACCCTATAGGTTCACATAACGTTGATAGTGGACTTATAATTCTGTTTCTAGCCCACAAATCATAAGCGGCCTCTAGCAAGACATTATGATTACCCAAGTTATGCGAATGTCAATAATCCAACATAACCTAATCCACATTAAGTATTAAAGTTCTTTTTGTCACTAGATACATTGATTAAACATAAGGCATGGTTTATGTCATCCTTATACTATTTAATCATATTATTTCTCGATCTTAAGTAGACTGATATTGATAACCCTTATCAATTCATTTCAGTATGACCATACATTTTACTTCAGTTTAACTTATCGAGGGGCCCATAGATATCTTTCTCATGATAAATGAGGGACAAATTCTTTCTTAATCACTCATATTCTTCACATGATTCACTTTATATCCAACGACAATCTATTCCATCATCCTGTTAAAGATAATATTAGATTGTGTCAAAATATAAAACTTGTCATGTAGGAAATCATAATGATTTCAAGTCAGAGGACTAGGATAATACTATTGTCATGAGAATCACTTATGACAATTACCCATATAGTATTCTCATAGCGAGTCGATCCAATACATCATTTCTCAAATATGTATCTATGAGTTAACTTAGTATCTCATACATATGATTAGTAAAACATAATCATCAGTCAAACTTCATACTAGTCTTCATTTAGTATTATTCCAATAATAATGATCGACTATGGATAATTAAAAATATAATTCAATTTTCACCTAAGAGTTTTACTATCAAGTCACATACATGATGACCTTAGGCAGAATTAATTATTCATAAAATAATAATAATAATAATAATGAAAATACCTCTTTATTAATAAAATGAAAATGTAATGAAGTCAATATATGGTCATTACATAATTGGCCTAGGGCACATCACTAACAAAAACACCATTAGAAAAATACATATTACCATATAACTTGAAGTAACATGTGAATGAGATAAATGAGTGTGCAAAATGCATTTTCTTTTTCGTTTCTTGATAAGAAAGCATTCTGTCACTGAAAATAAAATCAAGTACAAAGACGAGAGGATAAGGAATCCTCAGAAAGCTAGGAAAAGATAAAAACAAAGAGAAAAAAAGAATGCAATAACTTTCACTCGTCTAAAAACGTAAAATAGTAATATCACCTGCTCAGAGCTAGGCATAGAGCCATGACATGCAAGTAGCAAGGCCCTACTAGGATCTCCCAAGAGAGGATGAGACTGAAGCAGGTCCTTTAAAGGGTTTATGTCATCCCAGCCAGTCATAAACAATAAAACAGCACCAGGCCTATCATTCCTAACTGTGTGGCAAAGTACATGCTCAATGAGATTAACTCCAACTGAGTCAGGATTCCAACAGGATAGGGAATCTCAAGTCCTTGGACTATACTCTCTGAGGTCTGCAGTTTCAAGTGCATCCTGTCCACAAGCACATAAATAGTTAATATTACACCCAAGCGTGCTAGTAAAACACTACCCAGACTTATGGTAATATTTTCTTGATACCTCTACTGAGCAATCTGACTCTTTCTTTTTCTTATTTGCGCTTGCTTTTGCTTTTGCAATTTCCACACCTTTTCCTGACCGTAATCATCTATGTGATTATATTGAATTAACCGGTATCCAGTCATTTCCAAAATGTTCTCGAGAAAATGTGCTCAAACCGGGTTTGTAAAACCCTGGGAGAAGACAAACACCCCCACACAAAAGTTAATCTACAGACCTTACACCCAGACAATTCATTCACACTTTTTCTTTTTTTATTTTTCAATGCTAGCCATATGAAAATTTTGTTGGGAGAAATATGATGGTACAAAAGGTGCAAAGTTGAGCTCTTGATGAGGGCAGGAAAGATTGCAAAATATTTGCAGAAACACACACATGCACACAAACACCCAAAAAGAAAAGAATTGTGAAGCTGGTCTTGGGTACACTGCTTCCTACCATAATATTACAATTAGGAACTCCCACATCGCTTATTCATCAATTCATTATTCAGCCAATACACAATTACACATAGATAAAAGTAAGTAGCATCATAAACTTACAGGAATATGGATTGTAGGAGCCCCACAAATGTAGGAAGAGAAAAGCTCAGCATTTAGGGTCACACTCATCAAAAGTAACCTCAACTCTGGTCAACGAGGAAGAAGTTCTTTCAGGACAATAAGAAGAAAATCTGACATAAATTGAAAAACGTAAGGTTAAAACTCATGTGCCATTAGTCAAATAACAGCAGAGAAACCTTAAATGGTTTTTTAGAACTACCTTCATTCATTCCACATTCACGAATCTCATAAGAAATAACATGGGTAACACCTCTCAAGTTTCTATCGACAAGTAATCTCCTCAATAATATGCCAGTAGTGCAAAAAAGAAGGCGAGTATCCCGGCCTTTCATGCCTTCCAGCAGAACTTTGAAACCCACATTTTCCAAAAGGCCGAAATTTCTTTAGTTAGTTATATCAGGAAAAGGAAGACAGTCTTTTATTACACACACACATTTGTGCATACATGCATATGTATATACATATATATGGATAGAAATTTAACTAAATCACATCAAATCTATCTGACACACTGAAACTTTGAATTTTCAGAGGGCTTTCCCTAAATTTGTGGCTCTCTAATAGTAGAAGAAAAAATGTTGCTTTTGGCTCGAGTAAGAAGGTTAAAGTGATGAGGATGTGTATGGTTCTGGCTAGTTTTTAGGTCATTTGAATGAAATGGAATGGAAGGATTTTCAAGATTGGACAAGATGCTAGTTTGCTTTTTGGAAGAATCAAGTATCTTCATCCTTATGGACTTCGGCAGATAAAGCATTCAAGGAATCCCCTTTATCTATAATCATGTTAAGTTGGAAAAGTGTTCTGAGTCCCTGGTCCATCTTGTTATTTTTAGCTCTTTTGGTTTCCTTTATATTCTCTTTGAGAACTTCTTGCCCTGAAACTGTAACTTTGTTGTTACCTTTTACCATTTATTATAAAATTTGTTTCCCATAGTATATATTATATACAAAAATGAATAAATAAATAAAAGATAAAAGTTTACAAGATGGGTATAAGATATTGATGAAAAGCTTGTATCAAGTACAAAAACTCACATATTCCACCCGTGCCTCTCCCCGCTCTGCAGCAACTCTTTCAGAAACAGCTATGGCTGATATACGTCTAGGCTGAGAACAGATAATATTACAGGAAGCTCCACAAGCAGCTTCAATCGCAGATTCTAAAATGTACTGAGGAAGTTGTGTAGTCTTACCACAGCCAGTTTCACCCGAGACGACAACAACCTACTCATAAAAACCAAAAAAAAAAAAAAAGTGATTTTCATAAATTCATGCATGTACGAATTACATCAACATACACACTTTACAATACCACCCTATGAAAATTCAGAATATAAAGAGAACTTGTAAATAAGTCCTGTACACATCCAGTTGAAATCTCAGAAAGAGAGAAGAGATAAATAGCAGCTCTGATTGATTTAGGCAGAAATTTTTACTTGTATTAAGAGGACTGATGAAAGCCTAAAACAGACTGAAGTGACTCTTCCAGAAGAAAAGAAAAGCACAAAAATGAGTAAAAGCAAAAAACCAAAAACAATCAATCAAATAAATATCATATAATAGTTACTGACCTGACTTTCTAATATGGTTTTTAACAATGCATCCCTCGATTTATATGCAGAAGACTTTTACAGAATTCAAGCATCTTTTGACCTTCTTGTGATTCCTGTAAAGACACTAACATGTTAAAAGGATAGCAGAATGACTGAGACAAGCAGCAGCAGCAGCAGCCTGCCATTCTTGTTGAGAAGAAGAAGAAGAAGAAGATCCTGCTGCTCATAAAACACGTCATCAGCAACAATACTATTGCTGCCGCTTGATCTTCACAAGGAATTTTCTGACAAACTCTCCCCACTTGGTAACTTTTTAGAAAGGTGGGCTCTAAGATGATAATCTACTTCTGGATGTAATCCGTAAGGTAAGATCACCTATACATGCTTCAAAAGGTTAGTGATTGATTTATCGCCCAAAGTGAAATGCATAACATATCATGTTCAACAAGAGCAAAATTAGTTTTGCAAATATGTATTCCAGCCAATACCAACTCTAAAAATAGTTGAAATTTAACTGTTCAATGAATGTTCAGCTGTATTCATAAATAAAGTGTAGTTTGATCAGAACACAGGAGAAAAAGTGTGCACGCATATATAAGAAAATACCTCTCTCTGAGGGCGCTTATCATCCAAATCAGGTCTGTAATTTGGTAGAGGAACTTTACTAAAGACAACTACTTTTGCATATTAGCGGCTACAAAAGTTAATTAAACAAAAAGCTGATCACGTTATTGACATAAAATAAGGAATCAAAATGACTTTTAAAGAGGTGCAACACCTAAAAAAACCAAATACCTATACAAACCCATTCTCGTTGCCAAGGCTGAAAGTTGGTCAAAATCACGTCTGTCCTTTTTTCTCTCTCAATACCACTTCTTGTTCATTATCATTTCACAGCAACATCGTGAAATTCCATCTCCACTCATCAATGTTTTCGAGGGTTGAACCACACTGTATCATTAGTAAGAGTTAGATGAAGTATAGCTTAGGCATCTTAGAGCAATACCATGTTTATCTAAAAATGTAGCAAGATGCACTGATAAGAAGAGTCATTGAAATTTATATCAGTGGAGAGATACAGATGAAGAAAAGGTAAACACAGCGACCAAAAAAATAAAAGAGTGATCAGCTAATTCATTACAATGCTTGAAGAATCTTTAGAGAAGTGCACAAGTATATGCATCACGAAACCAATATGCCCCTTTGATGTGTTAATTACTCCAATCAAATATTTGGACAATTTTTCTTTTTAAGAAGAAACGAACTATTATTGATATTGACAATAGTTACAAGAGAAAGAAGAGGATATAACACACACACACAACTCTAACTATATCTGAAAAGAGAAGATTATTAAAATCCTGCTTAGGATATATACAAAAAGCAATATTTACTTTAATTTGATACCAGAAAACTCTATCCCAGAATCTTTTAGCATAAACTTGCACCAATGTACTGTAGCCTTAGCTAAAGCATAGCCAACATTTACCTTTTACAGTAATACATTGCAATATATTACAAACTCATTCATCACAACCATCCACTTGAAATAATGGCATATGACACAGAGAACTCAGTGTACTCCTCCCTTAAGAAATAAACAACTGTTGAAACGCCCGAAATTTGATGTCAAAGTAGTGCACCAAAAACCTTCTAGCATTGACCAGAAGACGCCAAAGCAAGAGAATATTTTAGATTTGTAATAATCCACGTTTATTTTGTATCTAAAAGCTTGAGAAATCAACCAACCTTGATACATGATCGTCATAAGAAACCAATAAGAAATTTTTTCATGGTCTTCTTCGAATTTATCTGCACTTCACCCTTCTTTACTATAGTTGATACTTGATCATAGCAAAATAATGAATAATCCCAGAATGTCGCAAAACTATCACCGCACAGAACATCAAGAAATATAATTAATTACAAGAAAAGAAGAAGCCAGTGGTCTCCATTTGACCTCTATAAGAGCAAAACAAAACAGAACTGAAAGTTAGCTTCTTTTTGTGCCTTTTCTCCAATCCAAATCAGTGAAGGTCTTATTTTAACTCTTTAAAGTCTTATCCACAAGTCAAAGTTCCTGATGCTTCAAAAATAAAATGATCGTCAGTCACTCCCCCATTACTCCATGGTAGTTCCTTCCTTTAAATGATCAACTTCAATTCAATAATTAGCTTCAAAAAGCAGGAAACTGACCGCCAAAAATACTAACAAATACAATATAGTATATTTCAAATGAACCCCACAACTCCAACTTCAAGTCCTTAAAATCAAGAGCTCTAAGTTCAGCTATTTAAGTCTCATATCACAAGTCTCTAAAGCTTAATACTCCAAACATTAAAATGATAGCTCATATCCTCAAAAGTAAAAGTTGTTGATTCAAAGAAACTAAATTCTAATCAAACAATTATATTATAACCATGTCCAAAAAAAGGAAAATTTTATCAAACCAAAATCTAACCATTTGTTGCCAAAAACCACCAAACCGTGGTCCAAATCGTCGCTGGTCGTGGCATCCTGGAACGCATACCGCCCCTAATTCAGGCTCTGCTGGTGCTGCTGCAAAAACGGCGCCGTCGCACTCCTCCGCTTCTGCCGCCAATCCCCCTCGACAGTCCCGGCGGAGGATACGCACGTGACCTCTCGACGCCTCACGTGACTGTTGAACTTTAAGAATCCCTTAGTGTGGCGGCTACAGAAGTGGTGGCAGTGATTCCTCTGCCTCGTGGGAAAACCATAACGGACACGAAAACAGTTTAAGGGACTTGGTGTTATGGGACCTGAGGAAGGCCAGAGAAGTTGTGGGTCCCACTGACATGGTTCTGATGTAGCCCTGAAACAGGCTTGAGGGGGGCATGGTTTTTTTTTTTTTTTTTTGGGTCAGTTGCGGTGGATAAAAGTTGGCATTTCTTCGTATGAGATTAGCGGCAGCTGAAGTTGACCTGGTTTTTTTTTTTTTTTTTGGTTGGGGTTGGGAGAAAGAGTTGCGGTGGCTATGCCACGAGACCTCTGCCCGTTGCAGGAAGAGTAAAGCTCAACTCTGTTTTATTGCTTGCTTGGAGAAAATGGGAAAAGCCCCCAAATTTAGCGAAATCCCAAAAGAGTCCCCAACTGTTACTTAAATTCCACATCTTCTCTTCCATTATTTTTTTTTTAAGGGGACTTCCATTTTTTTTTTTTAATAATCCATAAGATATTTCCAACGGTTTAAAACTATCCCAAAATGTTACCACTGAAGGTTAAAATCGCCTTTGTTAGGCTTCTCTACTTCATTCGTCCATGTTCAAATTCCCACAATCTCTGTAAGCTCGCTCGTTCTAGCAATAGTTATTGATGCATTGGGTCGGAGTGCAAGTTGGTGTAAGCATGTGCCAATTAATCAGAGAAACCACTCTAAGGGAGATACAGATACTTAGGGAAGATCCCATAAAACAAATCCAGTGGATTGAACTTTATCATACTCCAAAAATGTCTTGCATTCATTATCATGCTTTTTAAACAAAACATCTTTGTTAGACAATTATACGCTCTTAATCAACAAGCATTTCAATAAAAAAAAAAAACCATATAGCTTAATTGACATAAATAATAGAGCTTAAGAGTATATTTTGTATTCTAGATATATTGTGTGACACAACCATAGTATTTTTTTTACAAATATTTTATTCTCATGGCATAATTCAATCTAAGCCTAGAATTTGTAACATTCTTAGACCCCAATATGAGGTCACGACTACTTCTTCTGTGACGCTAGGGCATACTACTTATTATTGACCTAGTATAAAAGTGGGATAGAAACCACCCAACCCCCTTTTTAATTACAAAAAAAAACTACCCCAAAATATTCAATAGCAAAAAATTTAAAAAAAAAATGCCAAAATTTCTCCACTCTTTTCAAAAGAAGTAAAATATACTTTGAACTCCTTAAATTATTAAATTGTTTAAATAACATAAATGTCCTTAATAGCCAATTTGTAAACATTACATTTAATATTAATAAAAAATAAATTTAAAAAATAAATAGAATAAATATGTAAAAAAGTTGAAACTTAACAACTAACAAGTCTCACCTATAGTTGGATCTTCTAGGCCCGAGACTTCCACATATGGTTGGTTGGATTTAAACTTGTTGAATTAATTACTGAGGACCTTTTTGTTTTTTGAAAACTTTGACCAAGTAAAGGGTTATTTTTTAAGCTCTTTTGAAAAACTTAGGAGATAATTATTAGATTGCTTAAATAATGGGAATACTTTTTGGATTATAAAAACATAAAGATAAATTTGTGATTTAACTAAAAGTCAAGGGTACCTTTTGGATTTTTCATTTAATTCGACTTTATATTTTTTTCTAGAAATATATAACTTATGATTATCCCCCACTTTCTTTCCTTTTTAAAAGAAAATGTAACGCCCTTATATGAGGTTTAACAGTTTTTAATGAATTAAAATAAAGATCAAAAATAAAAATAAAACTTCATAAATAAATTTGCCGGGACTTAAATGAAAATTCTCAAATCAAAATAAAAATATAAACAATAATTAAACCATAGTTTAATGTAGCACCTTATATTTAATAATATAAAATTGTCATCATTATTATTTCAACCCTTAACACATCTTAATACAATCACAGAAAATAACAATGGATGCTTACATTATCATGAAGAACATTGTTAACAATTGCAGCAATCCCAACATAATATAACTACATAGCTTCCTTAACTATTTTTGTCACATCCCAAAATCTGAGAAGTGACGTGACGGATTAATTAGGCTAAATAAATTAGATTTTAATGAAAACCACTATATTAAAAGATATTAAGTTAATTATAAGAACGTAGGATATTTAAAACTCCTTAAGGTATTTGTTAAAATATGAAAGTAGGCAAGCGAATTAAAATATTAAATAAATAAACACCATTGAACCCCACTGAACCCACATTAGTGTGCACACATGGTATCAACAACACAAAATACATAACCACAGTCCAAGTAAAAAGGGAATAAATTAAAATATTACATGCCTTGCTTATAAATAAATACTCTAGATAATGATGTCTTAATCCTATAGTTTCTTCCTTGTTCTTCAGTCCTTCTGAAGCTGGATTCCACCTAGAAGGGGGGGGGAAAGGTTTTAAAACAAGAAAAATGTGAGCGAAAGGCTCAGTAGAACTAAGCTATTGAAAGCATTAGATTTTAATCATGTAATTCATTGTTTTAAACAAAAGCTGTAAAACAAGATAAATAAATAAATGAATAACTATCTAAAGCTCATTAAATTTATTCATACCAATTAATCATTTATTCATTTATAGACAATCTCATTATCATGTTTTCGACAAAGCCTTATGAATCACCACCGAAATGGCCCAGCTGGATTTCAGGACCTACCTACAAGGTCGCGCTTCCCACAACCTGATCTTTGTACATGGCATCATGCTTTATCTTATCATTCCAGACGGTACTAACCGACACGTCCGGTGTCATATTATTATCATGTCTCATTTACTGGATATATGTTCATTATGATCATTCATTATTTAGTCAATAACGAAAATAAGTAATAAACTTCCTTTCTTGAAAATGTTTAAAAGAAAATGCTTTATGGCCAAAAGCCCTTTAAAAACAAGGTTACCAAAGAGAAGGAATACAAGTCCTACCTCGATATCCCACACTAACGTTCAACACTGCAGTCCCAATTCCATTATACGTTAGCTCCACGGAACCACAAACAATCTTAAATAGAAACTAATTTTACCAATATCTAGCCTAAGATATTCTACATCCCTAAGCTATTTCATGGTATCTTAGTATGCCTTTAGAGTTCACAAAATCATTTCATGAGGTTAAAATCTTGATATAGGTTTTAAATGGTGATAAACGAGCAAAAAGAGTCATTTTTCACAAGGTCCAGTCAACCTGCCAAGACCCATGGTTTGGCCTGTCAGACTCCACAGTTCGGCCTCTTGGCCAGTCAGGACCAGCCTGCCGAACTGGCCCAGATTCGGCCTACCGACCAGATGAATCCAACCTACCAAACCTATGAATCTGATGTCACTACTACAAAATGTGGATTCCACGACGGTTATAAACCGTCGTGGAAAAATTTCACGACGGTTAAAAAACCATTGTGGAAACTTCTGTCGTGGAACAAGATTGAGTTTTCACGACGATTTTTTACCGTCGTGTAATAGAATAATTAGCACGCGAGATCGGTGGAAGTGCTAATTTTCTACGATAGTTTTCTCCAAAAATCGTCGTGGAATAAAAAGATTCCACGACAGTTTTCACAAAAAACCGTCGTGGAAAATGGAGATTTCACGACGGTTTTTGGTGAAAACCGTCATGGAAGGAGGAGCTTCCACGACAGTTTTCACCAAAAACCGTCGTGGAAATTTGGTATTTTTTGAAAAAAAAATTCTCCTATAATTTCTATTTCCCATGAGATGGCCAGTCCCATGTGTTATCCATTACATCAAGGCCCTAATTACATACAATAATTGTTGTATATTAAAAATTGCATTGTATTTACAAGATCATTTTACATTTGAGCTATTTTGAGCACTTTGTTAATCTACTATGAAGTGTACCTATCTAAAAAGCACAAACCTATTTATAAATTATACCCACTCTAATCTAACTTCATGTATATCTGTATGTATATAAAAATCTTTTTTTCCTAAGGCTTGTATACCAATTGTAATTATATCCCGCATGAAACGTAGAATAAAAAAACCACATTCTATGTTTCCATGTTGTCTTGGACACTTACGTTTAGAATATAACGTTCCGTTCGATCGGTTTATGACACCGTTTCCCACTTGAAGCTTCCAATCGTTAAGTGCCCTAATAATGTATCATGTTTAAATAATAAATAAATTAATAGACGATACAATTATGTGAGACTAAAAACAATTAATTTTATAAGACAATATAAATACTTACAATCTTATGATTGATATGAAATCCTTATGTGGTGGGTGTCCGAAGGGGTCAAACCAATATATTTGGTCCTCCCATGGCGAAATAAGTCCCAACATCTAATGTTCTCCAACGTTGTATGGCAGGAAGAATAATTTCCCTCTCAGCGCTTTAGCTAATAAGTGGAGAAGTGATGTGGCACGCTCTCTATGATCACTCTACAGGTCTCTTACAGCCCTTGAAACAATGGCCGGAGATATGAAGCCAAAATTTTATGCCATGCCTTGAAGTTCACAATATTTCACCAAAAACTACAATAAAAAATATTACAGTGAATTATTTTAAAATACCTTACAACTCTACATATATATTTAAAATACTGAAATAAGGCTGGAGTTATCACCCAAGGTATACAAGGATACAGTTTGCCCCAATTTCTTCAAAGCTGATGAAGTCGTAAACGTCTTCATACCCCACATAGATAGGCAAATCATTGCCAGTGACATTTACCGGTATCGGGCACTGAATGGTCAACCCATCGCGCATGAAAGAATGTGCGTATAGAGCTAACTACATAAATTCTTGAGGTACTAAAGCGAAGTTAAATGCACGCAGGTGCTCATTAGCAATGGTTTGTCCTTGGCGTTGTTGAACCTCAGGTTGTGATTCTCTTGCTTTTAGAGAGCTTTTTTTTTTTTGCCGTTTCTTTCCGCTTAGATCTTGAGGAACATGGCTAGGTGCTCGACTCGTCTTTGTCAATGTGATGACTTCAACTAATCTCTTTAGCCATGCGACAAAGCTTCCTGCTGCTTCACCCAAAGTTGTTGCTTCAAGTGGTGGAATAGGCAATTCAGCTGTTCTAACTTTGATGGTAGTGATGCTAACACATACGTTCTCTTCCTCTAATAGTCGTCCATGAACTGTATCAGTTGGAAGGCTCTCCATCCACATCTTCCCAAGTGCAACAAGTGTACACCCACCATCAACTCTATCCTCAACAAAGAGCCTACATTGTTCGGGCCCTTGACGAGGTGACAATTGGACTTCTGGAGCTTCTAAAGCTCCTAGAGCTCTTGGAGCTTCTAGAGCTTCTGCTACAATATTGGGAGGGTTACAACTAGCTTTGAAGCTGTTGCGTTGTGAGATGCTATCATCTGTCGACTTATCATGTCCTTGGGAAATGAGCTCAGTATAAGACTTCGGAGTTCTGCAATCTCCATCTGCATCTTCGACATTTGAGAATTCAATTTTGACGATCCTGGTTAGAGGTCGAAGTATTGAGACTGCTTCACATACTTTGATTGACTGCAAACACGTCCTAAATGTTTCGGTTTCCCTAGTACCTTCGACAAAATGTCATCATCACCGATCGATTGGAAGCTCCCTTGACTTTGTTGCGTTGTATATTCATCCTATACAAGAACAACACAACCATGTTATTCAAGCAATCCTTCATCCACCCATAGTAAAATACAAATTAATTGTTCGTGTTCAGTAGACTTACAATCAAGTTAAAAATCTCTGCTACTTTTGGATTTTTAAACTGGCCATCGGGACCTTGACGTGATTTTACTCACAACTCCTCCCGTGTTGGTTGTACGCCTGTCTTTGCAAACTGTGTTACGCTATGTTAGTAACATAGTAATGTAACAATAATTGATATATGTAGTTTGAGTTAATTAGTAACGTACCATGGATTGCTCGAGCTCTGTATATCCCACTCGGCCAACCATAGAGTAGTATTCATTTTCTGCTCTTATTTTTCTTGCATTTGATGATAGCAGTTGGAAATCACTGGAATGTCAATACCTCACAAAAGCTTCCCAATCTTCATCGTTTATGGAGGGGTAGTAGTGTGCTACTGTAGGAGGCCGTTTATATATATTTACATCCTCCTCTAGAATGGAAAGGTATGGCTGTACGAAGGTAACGTAGATGTCGGATCTAAACCCCTTTGCTAATTCACCGTAAACCTTTAAAGCCCTTTTTCTATATCAATCCTCAACTGTAAAAGCTTCGTATATCTCTCTCCAAATCATATCTTTTACTTTATCTAAATCCTTAGACCTCCAATCTTTTGTCCATATTGGAACATGCTCTCGACTAAGGACTCTGATCCAAATGCTTAATTCATGACTGAGTGCGCCTTCTGGTTGGCCTTTCGAATCAAAAGTCACTCAATTCTTAAACCTTTCTTCTCATCCGATGAATTTTTTTCATTAATGTTGCCCTTCGATCAAAGTCTACTTTTGGATCAAATTCGGTTCGCCTTCGTGGCTTACTACTATTGTTTCCCTTGCTATATTGCGTCGCATATGAAGTGCAGCCTTCGTACTCCTTCTCGTACTTATCACTATCGAATTCGCGAGATATTGTACCTATGCAATGTATTCAAAAACTAACATATACATACTAATATTAATCACAAACTACACATATTCACATACTGATATCATGACTTGCACAATTTCACATAATTTTCCTCTAATAGACATATTGACATATTCACCACAAATTGCATAATTACTTTCCATCTTCACATATTCACAAGCTTATATATTGACATAATTTCATGTAATCAAATCTTAACATATTCACAATTGCACAATTTTAACGACACTTTTCACATATTCATATAATTTCACATAATTACACATCTTTAGAAGTTTACACATATTCATAATTACATATATAATTTCACAAATTGTACATATTAACATAATTTCACATGTTTGATATATTGACATATTCACCACAAATTGCACAATTACTTGTCAGCTTCACATATGCACAATTTCATATATTGACATAATTCTACATAA
>CAMOHE010004553.1:7665-25261 GCA_946598075.1 Artocarpus hirsutus
ATGGTTAGGAAAATTAGCTCTGTAAATGATATTTGTATATAAAAAAATTATGAGATATGAAGATGGCGGTGGTTACGTCCTTGGGCACGAATACCCTAAAAGGTAAAATAGGGGTGAGGTGAAGACGCTCCCTTGGGTCGAAAGTCCCAGAACGCACTGTACAAGAATCGACTTGGTGAGGACTCGGGGCTTGACGTCCCCTTACCGAAATACCCTCGGAATGTTTAGAGGGTGGCCAAGCACGCCCATTTGGGTTTCGATAAGTGGAGTGTTACTTTATGTAATGTGAATACCTAGGAATAATGATGAATTGCAATATTTGTATATATGTATAAGTGTGAAACTTGGTAATGGTTAATTATGGTATCCACAAGAAATAATCATAATAAACATCATAATCTGGTATATGATGTAAATTAACTAACCATGCAGTTTTAATGTGGCAATGAATAAAACCTTAAGGTGAGTAATGATTTTTCTTACTGGGCATGTCGATGCTCATCCCTATCATATTTACATCTCTCAGGTGGAACTCAATGTAACTTATCTGGCAAGAAATAGGCAACAACACTGTTGATTTCGTGTTGAAAAATCTATGTTTAATTGTAACTCGTCTAGATTATGTAAGATTCGTATTTCTTTTGTGATGGCTGTGTTAAGTTATTTGGGAATTATACAATGGTGATGATGACTGTATTTTAAATATTTGGTGCTACACTAAAAACTGTGGATTGTATTTTAAATGTTTATTTTTACTTTTATTTTTGTTTAAAGACCCATGTACATTGTTTAATGGATTTAAATAATATTGAATCTAAGTTTATTTTTATTTATTCAATACTGCTAACCCCCACATATGGGCGTTACACAACATAACAATCTTTACATGAATAAAGTGCCTAACTTTATTCCCTTGATTACAGATCTTACGATTTAGACATCACCTTAAGAATCGTTTCCTCCACATAATCTATCCATCATATGCCCAATTCTTAAAGGTTTAGACCGATAGTCTTAGACTATCATTTGCTTATCATACATTCAATAAATATGAACGTAAAGAAGACAAGATTTGGTATATAAATAAATAAATAAATTCTTTATTGATAAAAATGTCTCCAAAAACATATTGCATTTTTACTCCTTAGGACATACATGTCTAACATTAATTTCAACACAGTAACTAGGGATATAGAATGTAAACAGGTTAGCTTCATAAGACTCAAACGATCCAGAGATGACTTAAATTATATCTATAACGTAGTGTTATCTAGGATTTCACCTTAAGAGAAATTTAAACAAGTTATAAGATTTTATAAAAATAGACCAAATTATATTAAAATGTACAGTCTCTAAATTAATATAATATATCATAGTGCAAGACTAAATGCTCAAATTTTAGGAAAATTTCAATCTAAATATAAGACAGACTAAAGAAACTAACAAAAACTTAAATAATATTTAAAGTTTACCTCAAGTTATGAAAATGTTGTAACCTTGATGTTGTCATCGAACAGAGGGCAAATCATCGAAAAACAAAAATATTTTTAGATTTTTGAAAATTTTTTATTTTTTTTAAGTTTTTGAAATTTTTTAATTTTTTTGAAGCTTTTTTTTAAATAGTCAAATGTGATGCAAACACATAATTTTTACAAACATGTAGAAATACGTTTTAAGAATGCTAATCACTCTTTTACTAACCTATTTCTATCAAGGTGAAAATGCATTTTAAGAATATTAAGGCCCTATTTGTTTTTATTCTTAGAATTTTTAAAAATATTTTTACACACTTTTCAAGACAAAAATTTTAAAAACACTCTCAGTATATTTCTCAAAAAATTCTTATTTTCTAAAACAAAAACATTTTCACATATTTTGAAAACAATACCAAATGCCCTCTAAATATTCCTTACCTTAGTTATCTTCAAACTTGCATGCTACAAAACAAAGATGCAAAAATGAGAATTTAGAAACACAAAAGACTATATTTTCAGACCATTATCAAGACGCATTTTAAGACAAATCCTTCACTCAGCCATCCCAACCTAGGAAAACATGAATCTAAAAGTTTTACAAATAACACTCTTTTTTTTGTTTTTAAAATTTTTTAATTTTTTTTCTTTTTTGTCACTTGGTTTTTAAAACTAGTCCTACATTCAATCACAAAAACAAATTTTTAAAAATTTTAACACAACCTTTTCCCCCCAACCTAAATTGAACATTGTTCTCGATGTTTAACAAGATTAAGCAGAAAGAGTAATAACATATATTCATAAGAGCGGCTATTCAAAAACAAAAACATAAACATAAACAATAATGCTATAGGAAAAACTAAAAGAGATAGAGTTTACACAGAAAGATCCAGATCTCGTTTGTGTTTTCCGCAGAACTTTCAAGTTGCTATGTCTACTTTGCGATCAATGACTTGTATTTTCTCAAGTAATTCCTCCACAGTAGAGGCAAAGATAAAAATCTTTCTTCCTGACTCCTCAAGATACCTATATTCCATAGCATTATCTAAGAAACTAAGCAAAATGTCCAAGTAACCATTTATATTTAACAACCCAATAGGTTTAGAGTGTAGTCCTAACAATTTCCATCTAGCAATGGCAAAAAGTTCTTCTAAAATTCCTAGACCTCTAGGAAAAGCAATAAAAGCATCAGAAGCAAACTTTATATCTCTTATTCACTCAGGGATACCTGCAACTATTTTTTCAGCAGCAATGTAGGACCACATAAACGATTTAGAGCAAAGATACCTGGAATAATACCTAAAGCTCCAGTACCTCTAGAACGGCTTCTAGTAGCAACAACACCCATTAAACCTAGACTACCTCCTCCATAGACAAGATTTATCTTTTTCTTAGCCAAGACATAACCTAAATGAAATATAGCTTCTATGTAATCGGTATCCTTTCCTGATCTAGAACTGCAAAACACACAGATATTTTTGAACTTCAAAGACGATTGGGATGAGGACTCCATAATGATTACTAGAACTAAGACTCTTTTTTTTTAAAGATTTTATGTGTTTTTTTTTTTTTACAGAATCTATGTTAAAATTTGCTCTAAGAAAAACTTAAGAATAAAAGGATTTTGTACACATCTAAGAAAGACGTTGGGTGAAATTAGGTAAAGACAGCTATGATAGCAGGTATGGACAGATAGATAGATGTGACACAACTGTAAAATTTTTTGAAAATTTTTACCTGACAAAACTATTTAACTTTTGACAAACAAGAATCTACTATACAACTTTTGACAAATGGGACTAAATTTTAAAATCAAGGCAAAACTTATCTTACGCAACACACAAAATACCTACCGAAGAAAATTATGAATCTGATAAAAAAGGTCAAAATATTATTATTAGAAGACAAATAGTATAATTACAATTATTAAAACAATTACTATAAAAATCACACAAAAATAAGAATCTTTTTGTTGATGAAATTTTATTTGAGAATGAGTTAAATATAACTTATGTTTATCAAAACGCGTTTTTAGAAATTCCATCACTTAGTTGTTCTGATGATTTTTCATTAAAACCAAAATCATATCTCATATAAATTTTCAACATTTTTTTAATTTTTTTGTTTTTAAGAGAAAAATACACAAAGAAACAAAGAAAAATACTTTATAGATCTTCTTCAAAAGTAAAGCGATCTTGAGTGTGCTTTCCATCTAACATTTCCTAAGACGTTCCTTCTCTGCATGAAATTGAGGCCAAAGTTGTTTCATAGCCCCCCAAACATATCCACTTGAATGTGACTTAAGAGAAGTTCGAAGATTTTCTAAGTTCTCATTCCTAAGACCATTTTTACAAAACTAAATTTTGTCTTCTCTATTTCTAGAGATGAAACCACGTAAGGGGAATTTATTAGAACAAGTTTGGTGAGAAGATTTAGGACACTTTGATTCCATATGATGGGCTTTTCTTTTTCTAGCATATAGACTTGTACCCATTCCAAGCAAACCTATATTATTTACATCACATGGATGAACAAGACCTCCTATGTACACCTTGTTATTAGTAGGAAGTTTAAAATGTGAAAGTACCTAAAGACGAGTGACACTAGTTTTATACTTCTTTCTGACTTCTCTTTGAGAAAGTGAAGGGAAATACTTCTTTAAATGTTTGTATTTCGGATCTATGATTTAAGAGAGACAAACAGATTCTTGAGAATGAATTGAGAGCATTGAGAGAAAAAGATTTGAGTGCAAGGGTTTTGAATACTTTGAGTAAATTTGAAAGCTTTTAAGAGAGTATTGAAAAGATTTTGTGAGATTAAGAGAGAAAAGATTGAAAAATTTTCAAGGGAAGTGTTTAAAGATCAAGGAAACTTTGAAGGTTTTCTAATTTTTTTTTAAAGAAAAGCTTTGAAGCTTAGGGAGAAAGAAGAGAAAAAAAAATGAGAGCTTAAAGAGAGAAAGAAATTTAAGAGAGAGAGAGTAGAAAATTTTAGGCTTGAATGTACAGTGAACGGTTTTATAGATAAAGGAATCGTACTACTTAAGACACAACAGAAATTGTTCTTACTCATGCGAAAGGTTAATTTGAATTAGGCCAAATAGAAATTGGGCTAAGTAATAGTAAACTAATGGATCACTAACACACTAAAACAAACTAAAGAAATATTTTTGTGTTTTTGAATTTTTGAATTTTTTTTAACTTTTTAATTTTTTGCATTTTTTTAAGAAAATATTCTAAAATTAAAAAAATGCATTTCAATCATTTCATTAAAGTACGTATCTAGAGGCCGTTAGTACAAAGTACCAACTAATCAAATTTGATTATAACCTCCATATCCTTAGCCACTTCAAATGAATTTTTGAAATTATTTTTCTAATTTTTAGGAAAAACAAAGAAAGTAAAGATACTACACCCCAAAACAAAAACATAAAAACTTAAATAAACAATACAAACATTAATGTGTAACTATGATTTTAGTCTTAGAATAGGAATCAAAATCGTCAATGTTGATGACTGTTAGAACAGTTACTCTGAACCTTCTCCGAAGATAGCACTTTCAAAAAGTTAAGTAGCCAACTGCTTCAAAGAACCTATGCTAAAATTCTTCTTCATCCATGGTTTCATACATTAGATCATCCATAATGTCACCCATTACTTCATCCTTGGGTTCTTCTTCAAAAACTTCATTTTCAAACTCAGGTTTGAAATTTGAATCTTTAGCTTCAAGAGGTTGGTCAACAAAAACATTCACAGGATGGTTATCAACTTTGGGTGAGATATTCAAATCAAAAGAATTTGCCAAATCAGCCAAAGGATCAACAAACGTTCCAGAAATACTACTCTTAACAAAGTTCACTTCGCACTTTCTAAAAGGCGATTGCGCCATGTTAAAAATGTTAAATTTTAAAGTCATATTCCCAAAAGACAATTTTAGTATTCAATTTCTACAATTAATTAAAGCATTCGAAGTCGCAAGAAATGGACAACCTAACATGACAAGAATTTGAACATTTGAATTTGCAGCAAGTTGTGTATCCAAAATAATAAAATCTATGGGATAGTAAAATTTATCAATTTGAATTAACACATCTTTAGCAACACCTCTTGGAATTTTTACAAAACGATCAGCTAATTAAAGTGTGACAGATGTTGGCTTAAGTCCACCTAAACCTAATTGTTGGTAAACAGAATAAGGTAAAAGGTTGACACTAACACCAAGATCTAACAATACATGTTCAATTTGAGTATTTCCTATGATACAAGCAATGGTGGGATAGCCTGAATCTTTGAACTTAGGTGGTGAGTCATGTTGAATGATTAAACTAACATTTTAGTTAAAGATGCAGCCTTAGTCACACTATGCTTTCTTTTAATTGAGCATAAATCTTTCAAAAATTTAGCATATGATAGGAGTTGTTTGATTGTATCTAAAAGTGGAATGTTAATTTTGGCTTATTTGAAAAGTTCAAAAATGTCAACATTTTTGTCAGACTTCTCTTTTGAAAGCAAGGCTTGAGGAAATGGAACCTTTAGAACAATTTTTTTTGAAACACTCTTTTCTTTTTTAGAATTTTCTTCATCACTATTAATTTTTCATCACTTTTTAAAGTTAAATTAACCTTTTGATCTTTTGAAAGATTAGTTTTATCAAAATCTTTTCCACTTCAAAGAGTTATGATAAGATTAACAGTTTCTTGCTGTGATTGTAAACTAAAAGAGGCAACTTCATTTACAAACAGATGATGTACAAGTTGAGCAAAAAAAATGCCTTTTTCTTGAATGCAAAGTGAAGAAGTGAGTTTAAAAATGGACATTTTAATTTCATGAATGTCTTGAGAAGTGCGAGTGTTATGAACTTCTTGTTTTTGAATGAATGATTTTTGAGTTTGAATGAAAGATTGCAAAAGTGTCTTTGAGAGTTTTGACTCCAGAATGAAGGTTTTCTAAAAAATTTTATGGACACCTTTGAAAATTTTGAGAATTTGATGGAAATTATGGATTTTGAGATTGTTATGAAAATGGTAGACAACTTTGAGAATTTTGTGTTAAAAGTAGTGATGGCAGTTGAAATTACTATTATGGTTGATCATTTCTCTAACTAAAATTAGGATGGTTTCTCCATTGTAAATTTATGTGTCAGAATGTGAGGATGGAAATAGCTTTCTAACTGGGTCCAATTGATTTGTGTAATTTACCTATTCATGGGACTCTTCCTTAAAAATTGGGTATTCATAAGTTGAGTGTCATAGAGTTTGGCAAACACTACATAAAATTTCAATTTTGGGTTCTTGGACATTCTTACATTCCATGGCTTCAACTTTTTAGTCAAACATGCAATCATAGCATTTAGATTATTTTCTTGACTAACTTGATAGACACCTCTTTGAGCATTAGCAATATTAGATCTAATTGATCTTTCAGGATTACAATGTTGCTAATATTGAGAATTATCAGCCAAACTTTCAAGAAAATCTAATGCTTCATTAGGTTCTTCATCAAGAAATTCTCCATTACACATTGTTTTAACAAATTGACGGGTTTCAGGAGTTAAGCCTTCATGAAAGAAACTAATGTAATGCCATTTTTGAAAACCTTGATGTGGAAAAGAATTCAACAAATCCTTAAAACGTTCCCAACATTGAAAATCGACTTCCTTTACATTTTGGGAAAAATTTTGAATTTGTTTCTTCAAAGCATTGGTTTTGTGAGTTGGAAAGAATTTTTTTCAAGAATTCAATTTGCATTCTTGCCATGTGTCAATTGATCTTGGTTTTAAAGAAGTAAGCCTAGTTTTATCTTTATCTTTTAAAGAAAAATAAAAAAATCTTAAGCTTAACAACTTTGTTTGAAACATTTTGATCAATGAAAGTAGCACAAACGTCTTCAAACACTCTAACATGTAAGTATGGATTCTTAGATTCTAAATCATGAAAAGCTGGAAGTAAGTTAATCATGCCTAGCTTAAATATAAAATTATGAGCATTAAGAGGAAAAATAAACATGATGGAATGGATTCACAAGGTGGTTGTAAATATTTGTGCATTGATTGAACAACAGGATTAATGATTTGTTGATTTATCATGTTATCGTTATTAGCACTTTCATCATCAGCCATTATGTTCAATTGTGAAGATGCAATGAGTGCTCTACTAGGTTCTAGATTTTGTCTTAATTGGACGACATGATTTTGATGTACGAGACCAAGCACACATGCAAATAATTACAAAAAGAAACAAAAAAAAATTAGTCTACTTGAACAATAATATTGATACTAACATGCAAATTATGTGAACAAAAACTTTTTTGGCAATTTGTCTTTTTTTTTCTTATTTTTAGTGCCTGCAAAACAAAAAAAATAATAACAAGAATAAAAATATTAATAGAAATATTAACAAGTCCGGGCAATACAACCGTCCTTTTAAGATAAAAGAAAAAAAAAATAAAAGTACAGAAAAGGTAAAAACTTAGAGGTTAGAAGTTAGATTAGATAGTTAGAAAGCTAGAAGTGCTTGAAATAGAAAAGTTAGTTGCTAGAGAGTTAGAAATATATATATACATATATATATATATATGGTCCATTTGGTTTATTTATTCTTTGAACTCAAATGTGGATTCGAATATTATGAATCCTTTAAATACGTGTTTGTTTCTCCCAAAATCCAAATCCTTTAAGTATCAAAAATCTAAGTTTTCAGAGTTCTGACCTCCTTACTTGGATTTTTTGCTATAGTAAAAGCTAAAATTCTCTCTTCTATATTTGAGAAAAAAAATTATAACTTTTTCATTTGATATCCAAATGAGATGATTCTTTTTTTATTGTATTTCTAGTGAAGAGAGGAATAAATTAAGATCCATATTACATATTTTTTAAGATTATTAACATTAAATTTTATTAGATTTATTAGCAAATAAAAAACTATTTTCACTACCTCTCCAAACACAAATTCCAATTTTATACCATATTTAGATTAAAACTTAAATGCATATCAAAATGTCAATTTGGATAACAATTCAAATTTCTAACTTAAATCCTCATTCAAATCACATAACTAAAATCAAATCACTAATTCGAATCTATTTACCAAATGGACAAATAACATACTAATATATTGTCCTTATGTTTGTATGTTTCCTAGCAACGACGCCAAAAACTTGCTCAGGTCTAAAAGTTTATGTCTATGTAACGCCCCTAAGTGGGGGTTAATAGTTTTTAATAAGTTAAATAAAGATCAAAAAATAAAAATAAATCATCAAAAGAAATTTACCCAAAACTTAAATAAAAACTCTCAAATTAAAATAAAAATATGAATAACAATTAAACCACAGTTTAATGTAGCACCTTAAATTTAATAATATAAAACTGTTATCATCATCATTTCAACCCTTAACACATCTTAATACAGCTACATAGCTTCCTCAACTATTTTTCTCATAGCGACCTTATACTTGGTGAGTTTTGAAAAGGTGAAAATATAAGAAAATGAGTGACAACACGCTCAATAAGGAAAAACCATTATTCACATTTAGGTTTTTATCATTATCATATTAAAACCTACATGGTTAGTTCTCAGCCATTATTCATCTTTTGAGATTCATTATGTTCATATTCCATAGATACCTTACGTTAATCATTATTGAGTTTTAAACATATACATAGGTACAAATATTATGATTTATCATTGTTTCTAGGTATCCATGTTACCATAGAGTATTCATTACTTAATTCATCGAAACCTAAATAGGCACACTTGATTTCCCTACATTCATTCCAAGGGTGTCCGGTGGGGGGATATCAAGCCCCGGATCCTCACTAAGTCAATTTCTATACAGTGCGTTCTAGGACTTTTGACTCAAGGGAGCATCATCACCTCCCCCTTTAAGGTATTCGCACCCAATGATGTAACCGCTGCCCTCTTCATCTCTTACTATTCCTTTGTAATCAGTCATTATTTATAGAGTTAGATTATGCTTCTCAATTTACAACAACATATGTCAAATCAATTTATTCTTTGCTGTATAATACAAGACGAGTTCATATCATTGTCTCATATGTGATACTCATATAATAGCAGTTCAATATACATATATTTATCTTTTAATAAAACAACCAATTTTAATTCTATAAAAACCTCACAAAAGATGAGTAATAGATTCCCTGTCTCTTGGTGAATACTATGCTGATAACTTCCGATTCACGATATCAAGTCATCATATAAGCTCTAAGTACTTTGTTATCCTACGACATATAAAATAGCCATACTTTAACTTAATTCATATTCTATAATTATGTTAATTGACCATCTATTCTTATTAGTGTGACATAATCATTAATATAAAATCCTTGGAACATTTCATAACATAGAACGATGAAAAACAGGTGTTTGGACTGCCCAATCAGCTTATTGATAAACTATTTTTAGCCTTTTGAACAAAACTGCTATTTTTGGACCCTCTGTCGGCCTGCCAAGCTCCAAGGTTCAGCCTGCTGGTCTTGTTCAAACTTCGACCTACCAAGCTATAGGGTTTGGCCTATCGAACCTAGCATGTTCAGCCTGCCAAACTTGCCGACAAGTCCGACCTACTTATTAGAAAGTCTGGCCTTTTGAGAGAGCAATTTATAGAGATCCAATTTCCCATTTTTGAAGGTTTTAAACTTTAGAACTCAATCCTATCCTTTTTATCCATTTCCAGGGTATAGAAAATACATAAAAACCATGGATTATCACACTTACACATATGTAGATCATTCTTCTCAAAATTTTCATGCTTAACAAACAAGTCTAAACCAAAATCAAAACTTTTCAAAACTAACTCAAACACTCATTTTGAATTAAGATCTATGTAAATCATACTTCAAAAACGTTGTATAATTACCCATAAACATTAAGAACTCATTTCTCACAATTCTTATGCCAAAACACATATTTAAATCAAAACTTTTAGCTTAGAAAACCTTACCTCAAGCTTAAACAAAATCGTGATTTTGGTTGTGAAAATCCTTGAATTTTTGGTGTATGATTTTGGAAGTTCAAGAAAACAACTTTGGATTCCTCTCTTGATTACCTTGAAGCTGGGTTGTTGATCTTGATTTTTGAAGTAAACAAGGAAGAAAAAAAATAAGAGAAAATGAGAGAGAAAGAAAGAGAGTCTCGTAGGAGAAGAGAATAGAAGAAAAGAAAAGAAAAAGAAAAGAGGAGAGGAGACAATGGGAGTTGGTAGGTAAAAATCAAGTATCCGTTAGAGACTTTTGGAGCAAATAATGTTAAATGGCAGTTTTATAATTAAATTAAAGTTCCAAGGATATTTTGGTCAATATACTAAATATGTGTAAAAAATTTTTAGAAAATTTAAAAAGAGGTAGAAATAAGTAATATGAAATATATTTTAGATGAAATAAATTTTTAATTAGTACACTAATAATTAATATAATTATAATTTTACCCGTCAGGAAAATAATAAGTGTCACAGCTTTACCCCCTTAAAGAAATTTTGTCCTCGAAATTTTAAATCTAACAATACTAATAAAAATCATAGTTTCGTTATGATTTGCCTTTGACTCTATACCTTAAGTGTTATTTGTCCTCATATATGGGTTACCATATCTCCATTCATTTGCTGGGGATATCAACCTTACTTTAAATACTAAATCCCTTAACAAGAGTATTAAATCTAATTACAAAAGCACACATGCTGATCACACTATTTTTCCAGTCCTTCACTATCCATGGACTGTGATTTACAATTACATTAAGGAGATTATCAACAAAATTATGCATACTTCATCTTTGGGTTCCTTTTCTTTTTTGAGTAAGGAAGAGTCAAGGATGGTTGATTTCATATTTTAACTAATAAACCAAAACATAATCATAGAGTTGATAACACAAGCGCTTCTATTCAAAATCATACATTAAACTCATACATAGAGATATTAGAAAGAACCTCATAGTTCTAAGCAAACTCAATAGATTCTTCATTAAATAGCTACCTTTATGACACAAATATTCAACCTAAATAACATACTTATATTTTCTACGGAGTATTCCTACAATTGACTTTGGTACTTCCACAAAACATTAACAAAATACTACACATTGCAAACATGATACGAATACGTTTCAAGAGTACAAGGCACTCCGTATATCCAGCTACCCATATTATGCATGCTTAGAGGATACAAAAACATCGATAAACAAAAGATCAGATTTTAAGTGGGATGCGTTTTGAGAGTATCAAGTACTCCGTATCACCAGCCATCCAAGCATTGGGGGTTAATGAATCTAAAAGTTTTAATAATAGTATACCACAAAAAATACAGAGTGTGGGGAAAATGGTTATTCGTGATACATGAAATACGAACATACATGCCTACATGCCATGGATAAAACCAAAAGATTACAAATGGAGATTCAAATCAAATAGTCACTCCCCGCTTTACTTCTCCCATTTCAGTTTGGATGTCGTAGTGTCGGATTTTGGATGTGTAATTTGCATCCTATCTAGCAGTTCCTCAATTGTTGAAGCAGTTGGAAACATTGTCTCCCTAATTTTTCAATGAAGTTTTCTTCTATAGTGTAATCTAGAAATTTTAAAAGACCATCATAAAAACCATTTACATTTAAAAGTCCTAAGGTTTGGAGTGAAGGCCTAATAAATTTCTACTAGTAACCACGACTATTTCCTCAAGGGTACTTAGACCACTAGGTAATGCTATAAAAGCATCAAAATTATCAATTATAATTTTATGATGTTGAAGGGTGTATAAAACTCTTTTCTCTCTCCCTATTGTTTTTCCACAAAGGCTCCTCTCAGCCAGGAGTCGAGGAATAATCCCCAACACTTTGACACCACCAGCCTTAGTTGCTGTTGCCATATTTTCTATTAATCCTAAACTACCACCCCCTAGGTCAAGTTAATCTTCCTACGTGCTAAGGCTTGCCTTAAGTGTCTTTGGCTTTTAGATAGACTTTATCTTTTCCTAGGCTAGAACTGCAAAAGACGTAAACATTCTTTATTTTCTTGGTGGACTAGGAGGTAGACATATTTGGTTTGTATGAGTGATTACTTTATGTTTGCTCCATTTGGACTCGGGGTTCTACATGAGATTTTAAAGATGAAGAATATGCAAAAGGATTAAAGAGATAGATGAGCAAGTAACAAAAAGTCATTCCAAAGGTTTAAACAAAATATTGTGTAGGTAAGAAAGTAAAAAAAGTGGTTGACAATTTATGGAAAGTCCGATTTACTTTTTGAAAAAGGTTAAACACAAACTGTATAACTTTTGACAATTGAGAATGGTTTGATAGAAAACATTCTGACCAACTATAGACCTTTTGACAAATGTACACCAAATGTAGGAAATCAATATAAACGACAAATAATATAGAACTTTGAAATTTGAGACACAAATCTCGAAGTATTGGATAAGTTTCAAAAATTTAAACATGTTACTGTACTGCATGAGATGTGTTTGACAAGATATTATATTTTATTATATATATACACTAAAGAAAACAATAAATTAAATGAGATACTAACACTTACTATGTCAATCTAATAATCACAATTATTTTAAACACCAAGGCAAATATTTTGAGTACAAAATAGTTTTTACCAAAGACAAAGACAAGATTATTGAACACCAACTGAAATGATTTCAAACAAGCAAAGACTAAACAACCTTTTATATAGTAACGACTTATTCCCCATTCAGTTTTCTTGTGATTTGGTAAATAGGATCTTGAAATACTATATTCCTGAGACGTTGTCTTTCTACATTGAATTTAAGCCAAAATTTAAAGATAGCACCTTGAACATATTCACTAGGGTGATCTTGAAGAGAAGGATGGAGGTTATCCAGGTTCTCTTGAGAAAGTCCATCCCTGCAAAACCTTGTTTTATCCTTTCTATTTATAGACACAAATCCAAGTGAAGTATATTTACCGTTACAATTTTGTCGTCTACATTTGTTACAAGTGATCGCGATGGCACGAGCTCTTCTTTTCATCACACCATGACTAGTACCCATACCTGGTAAACTAACATCTTGATTGAAGTTACTTGGATGGATCTTCCTCTCTATCAACATCCTCACATCACTAGGGATGCCAAAACATGTAAGAATCCACAACCGAGTGATCCTAGTCTTGTATTTCTTTTTGAGAACGTTTTGGGAAAGTGATGGAAAATACTTTCTCGGGTGTTGAAACTTTGGGTCTATGATAAGAGGAAAGAAGAGTAGATAGAAAAGAAAAATAGAGACATTAAGTTGCAGAATTCTGGAAATTCTTCTTCTTTTAAAGAAAGAAAGAAGAAGTTATAGAAAGAAGGGAGCTGATTTGAGATTTAGAGAGAGTGACAAGTTTAGAGAGAGAGTGAGCTCGGAGGAATGAGCTCCTCTGCACAGTAGACATATGTGTAGACAATGATTGAATCACTGTAAATGACACATGTAAAAACCACGTGCGAGAGACAATGTGGTTAGAATTGGTTTAGGATTTGGATTAGGCCCAAATGTTTTAAGCTAAAATGGGTTGGGTTGTTTCAGGCCTTAACACATTTGGAACAAGTTAAATAACAGGCATGAAATTAAAACTCAACTTGTATAGATCTTGATCCCAATTTGAAGCCCACTTAAAACAAAATTGACCAAAATAAATGACAAAACCCAATTTTATAAAAATCAAAACTCCTCTTGAATGTTATCTAAATCGTTCCATAACAACAAAATCCTCTTGTAAATCAAATAAATTGTTTTAATCAAAACCTTGTTAAACAATACATACACTCCTATCTTATCCTTAATACTCAGTATCTATTAATATATATTCACCATTAACACTACCAAGGGTTTGAATGTGACAAACTTTAAAATCAGTATACTTTCTGTCTTCTAACATAGACCACATCAACGAACAAAGACCATTGATGCTACTACTTAAGGACATCTACTATACTCACGATTCCACTTATACAATCTTTAATTTCCTCATATAACAAAACTTCAAGTAATCAAAAGATTTAACATCTAAATATCTAGAATCAAATGCCTTCATCTTTAAGTCCAAAATTATCGCATATGCCTTAAGTATAATAATTTACTTAAGGAAATTTCTATTGGTCATTTTCACATTATATCTACTCATAATGACTAATATTACAACTTAAATACAATGCACATAACAAAAATATTCCAACCTCAAAATTCATGCATTCTTTACCTTTACATAGTCTCAATAGACTAAGATTCCTCTAACATAATTAATATTCCTCAAGTAAATAGAACTTTTGAAAAAAGTTATTGACCCTTAAGTACTCCAACAAGTCCACACATAATCACTACATAGGTTTGAATCAATTATGAAAAATTTAGCACATCTATGCCAAACTTTGAAATCAATAACCCAAGCCTTATATTTCTTATTACTTCTCATGAGATAAAAGGCTCTTAAATCCTTGTATCTATAAGAATCTCTCTCAAACAATCTACACATAAATTAATTCCATATAATTATCAATTCCTCATAACCATTAATACTTTCAATCTAGGGTTTCTCCATATTACATTCTCTAGACTGTATAAATTAACATGAAGATTCATTTTGATGACGACATTGAAAATTCAACTTTAAAACCATCTCGAAAATAGATTTTTAAAGTGGCACTACACTTCTTATGTTAACCAAACCTAGGCTCTGATACCAAAAATGTGATGCCCCTAAGTAAGGATTAACAGTTTTTAATAAGTTAAATGAAGATAAAAAAAAGATAAAATATCAAAAGAAATTTGTCCAAGACTTAAATGAAAACTCTCAAATTAAAATAAAAATATAAACAACAATTAAACCACAGTTTAATGCAGCATCTTAAATTTAATAATATAAAACTATCATCATTATTATTTCAACCCTCAACACATCTTAATACAATCTCAGAAAGTAACAAACGATGCTTACATTATCATGAAAAACATTTTTAACAAATGGAGCAAGTCCAAAGTAATATAGCTACATAGCTTCCTCAACTATTTTTCTCGTAGCTACCTCACACTTGGTGAGTCCTAAAAAGATGAAAATATAGGAGAATAAGCGACAACATGCTCAGTAGGGAAAAACCATTATTCACCTTTAGGTTTTTATCATTTTCATATTAAAACCTACATGGTTAGTTCTCAATCATTATTCATCTTATGAGATTCATTATGTTTATATTCTGTGGATACCTTATGTTAATCATTACCAAGTTTCATACATATACATAGGTACAAATATTAGGATTCATCATTGTTCCTAGGTATCCACAATACAATAGAGTATTCATCACTCAACTCATCGAAACCCAAATGGGCGCACTTGACCACCCTATTCTATAATCATATAATAGCAGTTCAACATACATATATATATCTTTCAATAAAACAACCAATTTTAATTATATAAAAACATCACAAAAGATGAGTAATAGATGCCCTATGTCTTAGTGAATACCATGCCGATAACTTTCAGTTTATGATATCAAGCTCATCACGTAAGCTCTAAGTACTTTGCAATCCTACGACATATAAAATAGCCATACTTTAACTTAATTCCTATTCTATAATCATTTTAATTGATCATCTATTCTTATTAGTGTGCCATAATCATTAATATGAAATCCTTGGAATATTTCATAACATAAAATGATGGAAAACAAGTGTGTTTGGACTACCCAATTGGCCTATCGATTTTTCAACCTTCTAAATAAAACTGCTATTTTTAGACCCTCTACCAGCCTGCTAATCTCCAAGGTTTGGCTTGCTAGTCCTATTCAAACTTTCGCCTACCAAACCTGGAATGTTTGGCCTACCGATCTATAGGTTTTGGCCTACCAAACCTGTCGATCTATAGGGTTCGGCCTACCAAGTTCGGCCTGCCAATTGGAAAGTTTGACCTACCGACAAAGCAATTTCTGGAAATCTAGTTACCCATTTTTAAAGGTTTTAAATTTTAAAACTCAATCTGATCCTTTTTGTTAATTTCCAAGATATAGAAAATGCATACAAACCATTGATTATCACACTTAAACACATGTAGATCATTCATCTCAAAATTTTCATGCTCAACAAACAAATCTAAACCAAAAATTAAAAACTTTTCAAAACTAGCTCAAAAACTCAAATATATATATGTAAATCATAATTCAAAAACGTTGTATAAATACCCACAAACATCAAGAACTCATTTTTCACAATTTTCATGCCAAAACATAGATTTAAATCAAAGTTTTTAGCTTAGAAAACCTTACCTCAAGCTTGAAGAAAATAGTGATTTTGCTTGTGAAAATCCTTGATTTTTGGTGTATGATTTTGGAAGATCAAGAAAATAACTTCAGATTCCTCCCTTGATTATAGCTAGATTTATGCTCTTGATTTTGAAGCAAAAAAAGAAGAGAGAAAGAAGAGAAAACAAGAGAGAAAGAAAGAGAGTCTCGTGGGAGGAGAGAAGAAAAGAAGAAAAGAAAAGAAAAGAGAAAGAAAGGAGGTGAGGGCACAATGGAGGTTGGCAGGTAAAAATAAAGTCTCCATCAGAGACTTTTGGAGCAAATAATGCCAAATGATAGTTTTGAAATTAAATTAAAGTTCTAGGGGCATTTTGGTCAATATACTAAATAAAAATAGAAAAATTTTAGAAAATTAAAAAAGAGGTAGAAATAAATAATATGAAATAGATTTTAGATGAAAAAATTTTTTAATTGACACACTTGTAATTAATTTAATTATAATGACACCTGTCAAGAAAATAATGGGTGTCATAGTCTAATACAACTTCAAGTATAAGGTTGTCGAAATAATAAAACTCAATGAATCTAAGGTTGATCCCACAGAGAGAAAATATTGCAAAGGTCTAATATATCAGTTCTATTATTTTTAGTTAAAGAATTTGAGAATTAAGGTTACTTTTATTTACAATATTTACACTTTTTTTACTTTTTCTATTTTTAGAATTTTTTTGTGATTTTTGGAATTTCAATAACAAGAAATATGACTTAAATTTGAATGATAAATAGAACTTTAATAAGTGAAATTTAACTTTGGAAATGGAACTTTAACAATAAGTGCAATTAATTTTAAAATAAACAACAATTTTA
>CAMOHE010004561.1:0-17396 GCA_946598075.1 Artocarpus hirsutus
TTTTTTTTAATTAACGAATTAAACAACAAAAGCCACATTCAATGCACGGCAGCCATCATAATTATTTGAATTCATCGAAAACCGAAAACCAACAACCGAATTCGTGCTTAAAATATATACATTTATATTAATGTATAACCGAATCACGTGAACACGTTTATATATCCATGAACACCAAAGTATGAATACAACAACGTATTCAACGAACAATTTAATCAAAGTTTTGAGAAAAATTTTCTCAATAATTCAACATGAAACCGCTCTGATACCACTTGAAAGAGCGGATTAAACCAAAATTCTACAGGATCGTTCATGTCAAATTATTGAGAAGAATAGTTCCGAATTGCGGAAGCGTACCTGGATTCATGATCACTGAATAAACTTGGGTTATCGTCTTCCAATTCGATACGTATCCCTTTGAAACTTCAAGGAAGATGGGATTTCCAGAGAAGCAGGATGTCTGTAATTTTTCTGAATGAAATAATACGTATGAATTGGGGACCATAACCGGAATAAATAACTTTTGTTATTTTAGTGTATTTTCAGTTTCGCCCATCATAAAATCTGGAAATTACAAATTTGTATCTACACATATAATATTTATAAAATAACCCATACATTATTTTAATACCCAATAAAGCCTTTTAACTTTATCTTAATTATATCACTTTAATTTAGGCTTTACTTTAAGATAGCATTAAATAACACATTTAATTACATATGTGTGCCCACATGAAAAATTATTTTCTAACATGCCTATCTATAAAATGTCCATGGCTATGTTAAATTGTTTTAGACTATGATGAATGGATGAATTATCTTACTCTATGTCCCTGTTCTCTCTCTTGATTTTGTTCTTTCTAAATTCGTCTTTTTATTTTTTTGGTTGTTTCTTCTCTATCTTCCTTTTTCTCCTCTATCTTCTTCTTTATAAACTCTCCCTCAAAAATCCTCTTTCTTCTTCTTTCTCTTCTCTCTACTCCTTTCTCTTTAATTGGACATCAATTAGTAGCAAAGCCTTGTGCTTTGGTTATTCTAATACATGCTAAGTTAACGGATTATACTATATTTTATTTAATCTGTAATATCAACATTTGTTCATATCATTATGTCCCCTGGTTTTCAATTGGTCAATGTCTGTTCATACAAATAATTTGACATATTGAGAGTATGAGGGTTATGGGTGGGATGTGATGTTGTGGTTTTTTTAATTAGTGAATGAGTGTGTTCTTTTGTAATCTTTTTCCTATTTAATATCCTCCAATTAAAGAAAGATGAAAGGGGTTGAATCACTGGCATATTTCTAATATTGGGGTTTATGGATTCCTAAAATAAATTTTCCTCCATTTTCATTAGTTCATGACAGATATACGCTGATTTATAACAGATATCGGCCATTGTTAAACTTTTTGGTTTGGACTACTCTGCGGAATGGCTTTAGTAATTTTCTTTTGATCTACCGTTTCCTGATCAAGATTGATGTAATCAAAGCCTTTTAATCAATATAAGATGTGAGTAAAGCCTCTTAGGATTGGCTCTTAAGAACTGGGATTTAAAAAAAAGAAAATGTCAATAGAAACTTGCATTCTTCCTCAGCTAGATATAGAACAATATAAAAATGGACCAACAAACATCATTTTGAATTAAAAGAATTAAAAAAATTGATTATTAATACCGATGACCTTAAACTCTGAGTTGTCTCTCATTTTATCCCTTAAACTTAAAAATCATTACTTTGTCTCCTTAATTTTTAAAAATATTCACTTTACCCCTTCTATCTATTTTTCTATCAAAACAAATTTATCTACGTGATAAGGGCTAGGGCTTAGGGGATTGTTGTCTGAAACTTTTTTTTTTCTTTTTTTCTTTTCTCTTTTGGCTGTGAAGAGAGCGATTAACTTGTGACGTCTAAAAAAAAGAGTCTCCCCTGATTTCTGTCCAAAATCTCAAACGACGAATCACGCCCAGAAACCCAAATCCATTTTCGTCTTTTGATTTCAAAGGTAAAGCCTTTTTATCCATTTCTTCACACCAAGCAACGATAACTCATTTGGAATGATTTAGAAAAATCTTCCCTTTTCTTTTCTTTGCTTTTCCTTTCTCTGTTTGCTGGTTTTCTCTGCTCTTATTTGACCCAAGACAACAAGATCATTCTCTTTTCTTTGGCTTGAAACTCTCTTGTTTTGGATTTCGTTAGCATTGAATCATTCAAACTAAAGAAAATCTTTTATATTTATCTTTTACGTTTACACGGATTTTCCATTTCGTTTTATTAGGGCTTATAACATACCCAGTTCTGCCCGTAGAGAACTTGTATGTATGTGGATCATATAGATATGTGAGCACCTCTTGTATCCTATAGTCAACTTAATTGTTCTTTCACAGTAAAAAAGGAAAAAAAAAAAATCAAAAAACAATCTCCAAAGCCCCAAAAGTGATGAAGAAATGGAGAAGTTTTAAATTCCCAATTTTGCCCTTAAGTTGACCCATGTCCAAATTATATGGATAAAAATCTGTTTGTCTTAACAAAATAAATAAATAAATGGAAAGGAAAAAATAAAGACTTTAAAAACTCATAAGACAAAGTGACAATTGTTAAAATTAAAAGACAAAATAAAAAAACCTTAAAATTTAAAAATCATTGGTATTAATAATTCTAAAAAAAGAGTCAGTCAGAGTTCAAGAATTGAACAAACATTTAAAAAAAAGAGTGCGAGCCGATCGATAAACATAAATAGCGAATATTTTTTAGAGAGGTTGAGCACCAAAAGTTTCCTTGGTAGAGAGAGGACTGGAAAAATGTAATGTGCAAAACTCACTTACCAAAACCAACAGAATCTTGTAAAACAATTCCAATTTCCACTAAATTTTAAAATTGTTCATCCAGAGGGAGGCAAATTCACCTCTATTAACGCCATTGTATAAAATTCCATCTTGAAAGTCTAATAAAAAGAAACTTATTCATGAATTTCATTATCTCAAAAACTCCAAAGAGAATTTTAATGATTCCCCACAAAATGCAAAATAACAAAAGTGGTTCCCTCCATTTCTCAGAAAGCTTACAGCCTCAATTAGTGAGTTAATTTTCAACTTAAAAATCGATTACAAAACATAGGAAGAAAGATTACAAAACACAACATGAAGCAAACTATCGCTTATTTTTACTCATGTAAGATGCCCAAAATGTCCTCATTCCTGTACAAGTAATACCTGCATTTAAAAAAAAAAAAAAAAAAAAAACACACACACAAAAAAAAAATTAAGAAAAAAAAATCAACACCCATGTAAATATGACTATAAATTAATTAAGACAGAAAAGAAAAGAATTTACTCTTTCTCGCCAAGCTTAACTTGAGTACCGCCATACTCAGGCAAAAGAACGGTCTCTCCTTCTTTGAGAGAAACCGGAATCACATGTCCCGATTTGTCCCTCGCTCCGGGTCCCACAGCAATCACCTTCCCGGAGTTGAGCTGATCGATCAAAAGTCCGCCGATCCAAGCACAGCCGTTAGATCCCGATAATCATAATTGAAGAGAAAAGAATTCTTAGGGGTAAAAAAAAAGAATAAGAAATGAAAAGATCGGATTCGGAGATTACCTTGGTGGAGGATTCGGGAAGGAGAATTCCGGCGGTGGTTTTGGAAGGAGGGACGATTTTCTCGATCAGGACGCGGTTGAGAGTCGGAATCAGACGCTTAAACGCCATGGACTTTTGGTCTGAATTGGATTAGGGTTTTCGTTTTTTTCCCTTCTGGGTAATGCAAGATCTGGGGAAAACGAAGAAGATGATCGGTGGTTTTAAAAGGTGTGGTCTTGGAGAAATGGGGAATTGAGATGGAGGTCTGGATGGTTGTGGAAGGTTCTGGGTCTTAGGGTTTTGAGGGTTTTAGGGAATATTCTCTCTCGTGGGATGGAGGACTTGGGTGGAGGTGGGCTTGGGCCTGATGGAGCACAAGCCTCCATGTTCGTGAGTTAAACAAACCCATTTAAATGGCGATGTCTGTGGGGCCATACTGAAGAGCCACTCCTTACAGTCAATTTGAGAAATACAACTTTTGTAGCATTGTATTTCGATCTTACTACTGTTAAAAAAAAAACGCTTAAAACATATCACTTTTAATTATTATAAAAATGTAATTGATCATAAATATTTTATATTAGGGTTAAGCATACAAATATTATTTAAGAGTATTTTGTTCTTTTTGGCAAAAACAAATGAGATGTTAAAGGATTAAAGTAAACAAGTGTTATACCATCTGATTTACTCCTTATTTTGTTGGGTTGAATTTGACGAAGACAGAGGGTAGAGATTGTGGAGGGTTAGAGGAATACAGCTTTTTAGATTGGGGATGTTTTGGAGAACATCCAAAAAAGATCACATTCATATTTATACCTCAAAATATTGGAGTTTTGGTTTTACGTTTCCACATGTGAGGACCACCCCTGTGAGGGGCCCAGGCTATTGCCTGCCAGCGATAAAAAAGGTTTTTTCTTTCATAAATGTAACAAACGTCTTAGTGTGACACAATTTAAACAAATAATATAAGTAATAGTGTGACACAACATTTTCAATTGTAGCATGAATAAAAGCTATTTTTAATAGTGTGACACGACATGTAATTTTCTTTTTTAAAAGTTAATGTTTTTTTATATCACACTTAAAAAAAGTTATGTCACACTATCATTTAGATTATATGTTAAGTCATGCCATAAATAAACATATGTGGCATTTGTAAAAAATAAATTTTAAAAGATGACGTTTATGAAAATTCTCGTTAGCCAAGTCCATTGCATGGAGATGTCATATTGAGAAATACTGTTTTTGTGGCATTGTATTTCAATCTTACCATTTTCTAGAGAAAGTTTAAAACATATTTTAATTATTTTTAAAAAATAATTGATCACAAGTATTTAAGTATTATCTAAGGTATTTTGGTTTTTTTGGCAAGGAGAAGTTGGATGAATCAAAAGAAGAAAAAATAAATGGTTGAACGTAATAATGATAGTAAAGAAGTGATATACGACTTAATTTAGTCCTCATTTTGTTGGGTTGGGTTTGATGGATAGAGAAGGGAGAGATTTTGGAGGATCAGAGGAATTTAGCTTTTTAGAGTAGATATATTTTGGAGAACATAAAAAAATTTACATTCAAATTTATACCTCAAAGTATTGGAGTTTCGGTCTTGTGTTTTCATAAGTGGACCGCTCATAGCTCAACAAAATCTATGTTTTACTAAATTTACACCCGCTAGCCATAAAAATGATTTGCTAGATTATCACTCATAATCTAACAAATGTCACCTATCATGCTACGACATTGATATATCACGAAACTGTGTTTTAGTAAATTTGCCCCCACAAGTTTAAAGGTGTCAAAAGGCTGACCCTTTTGAGCTCAGGCCAATGATGGGCCTAAGCCATGCCTAAAGAGACCCTCAGGCCCAATCTTGGACTAGGTTGTAGACTTTGAAGGCCTATGCCAGGTCTAGGCCCAGATCTTATAGGGCCTAAGTAGGCCAGCCCTTTAAATGTCAAAAATTTTTAAAATTTTATTTATTTTTAAATAATTTTAATAAAAAATTAATTTGCATAAAATCATAGGATTAGCTAATGCAAAAAAAAAAAAAAAAAAAAGACTTCTAAATATTATATAAAGAATTAGAAAATAGAAATTTTTATTTTTTATTTTTTTATGTATCACTAATACAAGTTTACATTTTGAACTTGTAATACATTTATAAACATAATAACATAGTTGAAAAATGAATAATGACACAAATAGGTGTCTAGCTTAGTTGTTGGTAGGCAAGCAAAATAAATGTATTTATTTAAACACCTAAAGGGCCTTTAAGGCCAACCTAGGTCCACCCAAGCCCTTCATGAGCCAATGCAAGGCTAGGCTGGGCAAGCCCTGCACTATCACGAGCCCAATTGACACCTTTACCAATAGTAATAAAAATAATTGGCTTGAGTATGCCAATGAGTGGTCATTGTCTCGATTAATTAGATTAGTTAGGATCAGAGCTTAAAACAAAAACAGAAAACCAAACAGATCATATCAAATATGAAAATAAACATAAATTCAAGAAATATATTAGATTGGGTAAAAAATAATCAGAAACATCAATCCAATTTTGAATATACAAAAACCATACAAGCAACCTTAATGTCGACCAAGTCAGCAATGGCCGGAAGTCAACAGTCTAAGCTAGTGGCGACAAGCAGTGCGGGAGGAGATCGGAGAAGGCATGAAACACGCGAAAGATGGGCTCGAATTTGTTCTTCTCGGCATAGAGATCTGGAGTTGTGGACAAGAGAGAGAGAGAAAGAGAGGCGAGGGAAGAAGTTAGAGGAGAGGCAGACAGAGGCTTAGGGAGGAAAAATATATAGAAGTAACATAGAAATCTGATGATGTTTAAAAGGCCATAAATCTTTATACATCTTTAGAGAAAAATTATTATGATACGTCCCAAATTTTGTGTGTGTAATAAGTTGGTCTCTGAATTTGAATCTGAAATTTTTATCATAAAAAATTATTCAAATTGATTACGCTAGTTTACAGCGTAATGAAAAAATGCATGACTCATATGAGAGATTACCTCAAGTCCCAACGCTGTGTGGAATTGGTGTTTATATTTCCTTAATTTTGAATATATTACCCCATTATTAAAAGAGAGAGAGAGAGCTATGTGGGTAAATTGTATGAAAATTATTTGAAAAATTCCGCCAAGCCCAAACAAGTAGAAGTCTTGCCTTTTTATGGCTGCCATACCCGTGCTTGTGCAGAATGTGTTCCACCAAAATATGATTGTTACAAGTTGAATGTGGATCCAACAGTTTCTAAGATATTTAATGCTCGAACAATATGTATTTTTGTTGTCATTCGAGATTCTGAAGGCTCTGTAATGGCTGTCTTAGAGTGCGTTGGGTTCGTGGTTTTAACCACAATTTGAATCATTTTGCTACAGTATTTTCTCTCACAAAAATTTAAATTTTCATTCAAATTCTCTATTCAAATTTACGAAGCAAATAGACTCTTAGAGTATTAAGGCTATTTTCCTGTTAGAATAGTTGAGGGGCCGATGGCGGCGAATTCTGAAAGCAAGTTGCCTTTTGAACTTATCATACATTGCAATTTATTCTTTAAACATACATTTTTATAATTTATGCCCAAAATTTACAAATTTATTACAATCACCCTGTTAAAATGTTAATTGTTTAATAAAATTTGACATGTGACTAGTGCATGCGTCATTAATATATGCATGACATGAATGATCATTTTTTATATATTTTAATCCAAATTTATGGTACCAACAACCTGTAGGATTGGGTGGCAATGAGCCCATTTTCTCTTAAGCAAGGTCTCGAGTTCAAGTCTTATGTATGGAGAAACAGGTGTTGGGAGAGCTTCCCCCGTATGGGTCCGACCCGACTTGTCAGGTTTACTCCCGCAAGAGTTGTAGTGGGTCCGGATATCGGATGGTTCACCAAAAAAAATCCAAATTTATGGTGATTAAGATATTTAAATAAGTTTTTTAAAAATAGAAAGTTTTAAATATAAATTATGTTAATTACAAAACTATACCTCTTCGTTTTAAGTATTTTTCAATTTGTTCTTCTGTTTTAAGAAACTACAAAAGTATTCTTTGAATTTGAAAAACTTGTCTAAATTTTATCCCTTATGGACTTTTTAAACAAAATAAACAGAGAAAAAAGATAAAGATAAGTTAGATAACCTTAATTAGACCAAATTTGTTTTTGAAATATATTTCTCTTCTTGAGAATTTTTTCAAAAAATTATTTTTCTTTTAAAAAGTTACCAAACTTAAGGTCTTTTTTGTAAGATAAAATGTTTTACTTTAAGAGTTTTATATTTTTAAATCTATAAAACATTTTTCCTAACTGTTTGAGGGTTGTTATATTGTCTTGCTTAATTTTTTTCATTCATAGAGATAAAATTAAAATTCATTTTTTAAATTCAAAAGATATTTTGTGGCTTTTAAAAATAAATATACAAATTGACTAGGAGGGATCAACATTTATTCCAGCTGCGAATGACTATCTTATTAACGAGTTTGGTCATATCCTACCTGATGTATTTAGTGTATCATTTGGTAAGCTAAATTTTTCAAATTCATCAAGGTTCCTACAATTTAGCTTTGTTTATTTTGAGTTTAGATAACTCAACTTATTTGGTTAGAGGAATCACACCACCTATTGACGATTTATTTAATAATTATATATTCAATTTCCTCTAAAAAAATTGTACAAAAATTATTTTTTTCACAAAAAGAATTAACCTATTTTTATGTTTTTTGGACAAATCTTGGAAACCCACTTACACCCATTGTATTGCCGTAGGGAAGCAACTCCACAATTGTCTCAAGGTTCCAACTCCAACTTCAATGGAGCTACACTTCCATAACCTTTCCCCAAGAATTTCCATTGCTTTTCCTCCATTTCATATGAACATTTGAGTTCTAAAGAACTACAGAACATGCTTTTTTGCTTTTGGTCTTGGGATTCCTATTTAGTACACACATACATACGGACCCTAATCTGCATAGAGGAATACCCCCTTGCCCATTTGCGCATTGCAAAAGGATTCAAGCTTTTTTCCATGAACTTTTTACCTTATACCTGAATTGACGTATCGCATCATATTCTACAAAATTTTGTCGTTCTAATTTGTAACGATCTGAATTACATGCAATGTACAAACTATGGGATTGAATCGTTGGTCTGTCCCACAACCCCCAATAATTTTTTTTTTTCACTTCAATAATGTGTTAGGTCAGGCACCGGCCACATGACTCCTAATGTCTTTGAACGTTCATTTGGTCAATTTTTGCAATAATTTTCTGTGCTCCAAACAATAATATTGTGTATGTTGTTTTGTTGTCAATTTTTTGCCCCATTCATATATATCCGAAAGCAAATGCCACACAAAGTGACTTAGTTATGAAGCCTGAAATTGGAAAGAAAATTTGAAAACCCTTAATGGCCTTTTGGTGTAATCATGAATCATAATTTCGTCCCTCTTATTTGTTGTCTCTTGAGGTTCTTGATCTCCGGTTCATTTTTTGCCCATTAAGCATTTATATCCATTGATACTAAGTTTGTGTCCCAAATATATCCCTTAAAGGGACGAGATTGAGGAGGTCGCTTGCTTGGATTTTTTTCTTATAATTTTTTTTCCATAAAATTCTATAAAAATTGCTTTTTATCTCTCTAAAATTATATTCTGCCTATCTTGAAATTGTATTTTGCCCTCTTTCTCTTAAAATCAATTTCATTCTTCACCTTATTAGTTCAATCACACCTCCGTGCCTTTCATTAATTTTTCTTACTTCACCTTGTTAAATAGAGTTGCACTTGCATACTAATCATGTAACAAATATATCTACTGATCACTTTTAACTATTATTTTGTTTCTTATCTTTAGTACTAGTAAATAAATCTTAATTTAGGTATATCTCATAAATTCTTCAAAGTTAAGTGTTCGGTTATACACTACAAGAAAAACTACATTTAACGACATCTTATTTACGACATGTAGTTTTTAAATGTCGCTAAAAAGTACATACAACGACATCTCCAACAAAGATGTCGTTAATAACATTTAAAACAATGATTAACGACATCTATATAGATGTCGTATTAAAGGTCTCCTTTTAATTACAATAGTTTAGTGTCGTTAAATTATTTAACGACAAGTAAGAAATGTCGTCAAAGCCTTGAAGATTCGACGACATCCCTTATAGACAACATCTTGACCAATGTCGTCTATAAGGGGTGTCGTGGAAGCTCCAAGGCTTTGACGACATCTTCTATTTGTCGTTAAATAAGCCATCTTCTATTTGTCGTTAAATAATTTAACGACAATAAACTATTGTCGTTAAAAGGAGACCTTTAATACGATATCTATATAGATGTCATTAATTATTGTTTCAAATGTCATTAACGACATCTTTGTTTGATATGTCGTTGTATGTACTTTTTAGCGACATTTAAAAACTACATGTCGTAAATAATATGTCGTTAAATGTAGTTTTTCTTGTAGTGATATTAATATGTAAGACTCTTCCCCCTCAAAGTATAGATAACTAGGTGAGAGCCAAATCAAGAAGACCATGGAATTGACAAGCACCTGAAGGACTCTTGCCCCAAACAATATGCAAATTAATTTGAATGAAAAGTATATTATGTTGTATTGTTGTAAAGAGAGAAAGTATTTATATATTTACATATATAAGAAGATAATCTAAACAATATTTTCTTCTCCACTATAGTCTAGTTGTGTGTTCTTTTGTGCCAAAAGAAAGAAAGAATAATAGAAGATAGAAAAGGATGACCGACTTTTTTGAAGTATGGTTGACATTTTTGGACCATACTGTCTATTTTTCAGCCAGAAATTTGCAAAAATCCCAATCAAAAGCACATGCATGGCAAATCTTTGCCGTTCACAAAGTATCCAATAACAAAAAAGCAGCTTTATTTTTTTTTTTTTTGGGGACATCATCACGTTTAATTCACGGAAAAGAATGTTGATGTGTCGCCTAACGTTTCTTGGCGATTCTTGTGTCAGGAACCTTTGGGATAAGTTTTTTGTAAAATAATATATCTGACATATTATTGTCTTTGCCGGTCATAGAGATATGCATGAATATTCACTCGACCCAGTACCATTGGCCTTAAGGGAAAGTGAAAAGCCAAACCCATAATCATTGCGAGAGAGACACATAACATGTTAATGGTGCAACATCGATGTCTCCTCTTTTCTAGTGTGTTCTGCAAAAAGATACCAAAAAAAAAAAAAAAAAACCGAAAAGAATATATTAAAAAAATACTAGTAATCTCGTGACGTTTGGCTATCGAGAATCCTAAGTCATCATAATATGACTATATATGTATATATATAGATATATATATATATATATATATAGTTACAGATTAACTAACGACTGTCAACAAAAGAATATTACAGATAATTAACGATATTAAATTTAATAATGGCTAATTGATTGACTTGAATTGGAATATTAAAATGGGTTGAAAATATTATAACTTCAAACCAATAGCCTGTCTTGGTTTGGCTAGCAAATCTTTCTTGGCCGTTGGTTCATAGGTTAGAAAAAAAATTTAAGCAAAAATTAAATTTTATAAGAGAAAATATTGGGGTAAAATGATTTTTGTTTCCTTTGAATATTTCTCAAGTACTTTTGATAAGATGAGAAAAGATTCATCCTAAAAATGGGGAGTGGAAGAAGAGATTCATTCATGAGCTTTTAATGATACCATATTTTAACAGAAAAAGTTAATACATGTTTTTGGAGTCGAAATCAATTTAAAATTACACTAAAATGAAACATATGTAAAACGAGCAAAACTTCCGCTTAAAGTAGTGTTTAGAAATTACAGTTTTTGTATGTTATTAAGTTTGCAAGAGCTTAAACAATTTGAAAGAACAAAAAAAGTGCCCTTTTACAATCTCATAATATTTGGGGCATATTTATATAACTACTCTAGTGTCAATAGATGAAATTTAAGGTAGATTTAATTTCCTTTAAGGTGTGCTCTACTAGGTTATTCCCTTTTTTTTTTTTCTCTTTTTAACTAACTTTCTCTTTCAGTCTCCTTTATTGAGAGTTAAAAGTGTTTGTCTTGTTTCTTTGTAATGTTTTCTCTTAATTTGTCATGTCTCTCTCAAAGTCTCATTTTATTTTCTTTAATCTTTCTTTTGTACTTTTTCTCCTGTCACTTGAATTACTTGTCTTTGTTGTGTCTGCCCTTTTATTTGTCGTCAATTCCATGATGAATATTTGTTGAATTGTTGCTCCTTAACTGAAAAGGAAAAAACCATTCACACTATCTCCAGTGGAGATTTGGAAGATCCTGCAGACCCCTCTGGCTATATCCTGGTGTGTTGTGTTTTCACTTTGAAGCTTTTCAATAAAGACACCCTGAAGAAATCCCTGAAGAAATTATGGAAGACTCGTTTTGAAATTCAAATATTTGAACTAGAAGATAATCTGTTTCTCATCAGATTTGGCAGAGAAGGTGATCGTAAACGGGTTTTACTGGGACAACCCTGGCATTTTGATAAGCAAATTCTGCTTCTCACACTCTCAGATACTCTACATGTTATTCACCCTGATGATCTGGTATTAGTGCCTATGTAGGTTCAAATCTATGACCTGCCTTTTATGAGTAAAACCACAGGCAGAGATTTACAGGATCGGGCACAGATATCATGAAAAATCCCATATTTGTTTTTTCACCACAGTTGTCACACCATGAACTTTTTGAATCGTATCAAACTGAATTCGAGTCACCATACTCTAACAAAACCAGAAGATTGGTTTAATGATTGGGAATCTTTTGGGGAACTTTCTTAAAGTTGACTTAGCAACAGCGTGTGGTAGTGATACTAGTTATTTGCGGGTTCGTGTTGATATGGATGTTCGTCAAGAATATGTTTTTCTGAAGCCATTCATATGGTAGCTGATACTTGCAAGAGGTCAGATTTTGAAGATTTTCTGGCTATGATGTGGAGCATTTGAGGTCAGATAGGAATATTACTTAGAAACCCCCTCCTGACAATGCTTATAAACTGAATGTTGATGCTACTTTATTTGTTAAGGAGGAGACAATTGGTATTGGTGCTGTCATCAGAGATGGTTCAGGAGATGTCTCAGCTGCTCTTGCTAAAATATTCCTGGTCTTTGTTCCGCTAGAGAGGCTGAAGCCTTGGCTATCCAATGGGGTCTATTGTGGGCAAGGGATAGATTTGGATGCTTCAACTTTTCTTAAGATTGGCTTTGGAAAGTAGCTAGCAAGACAAATCACAAGTGGCGAATAGAAACCTTTTTCTTGAGATAAAGGAGAAGCCCTTAAACAACGTCCCATTATCTGTTTCTCTTTTGGTCAAATCTAATGAAGCCACCCGAAAAGATCATTAATGATACTCATGTATTAGATTATACCTTAAAGCTCAATATCGGTCATTAAATATATATATACATGAAATGGCAAGCCGTTGATCTTTTAACTGACATTGTTTTTTTACGTATGAGACTAAATTCTTTAATTTGTCATCAATAACTGAAATTTCAACTGTATGAGAATCATGAGAGATCACAAATTTTTTAGATATAATTTTGCAGCCAAAGTCACTCAATTATAAGTCAAACAGTTGGGACTATATAGTTGGAACCAATATATTGTAGCATATGAAAGCTTTATACTGTAGCCTATTTTTGTTTTACATTGTAAGATGTGAGAGTTTTATAATGTAACTGTTAGAACTATATAATTGAAACGATGTTGTCAAACAAAATATAAGTAGCTGAAAAAAAAAAAAAAAAAACCCAACCAACCGTGTAAAAGCTTTTTCTTCACACTTTCTTTTTTTTCTTGTTCTATGGACATTAATGTCCCTGAATATTTCAAAAGAAGTATATGAAGGGTGGCGCAAACCATGATTGTGGAAGAAGAATACTATATATGCTATACTTACGTGGTTTATGGAAAAGATTATTTGATTATATCAATTTTCAAATTCCAGAATCTTTTCTTTCTCAACCATTTTTTTTACAAAATTCCTTTTCGCTTCATAAGTTCTTTAATTCGAAAAGTTCTATATTTTTTTGTAACACATTGGAAACTCCCAGTGGGTGTGCCCGCGTGGTTATCGGGCATGACCCGCGCAGGTTCAAATCCTGCAGCTCACGTTTTTCTAGGCTGTTTTGAAAATCCACCGCCCATGTGTTTCTGGCTCAATACATTGTTATTTAGTTTGAAAAGTGTTTATTTTGGCTCATTATTATCCTTTTATCTTTTATTTGGCTAGTTATTGTCGTGAACAGTATTACTGAGATAGAAAATGACGATAGAAGAAAGAAATATATAAACTAAAGTAAATGTACAATGAGAGAGTTGAGTGAATTTGAATTTGTTTAATTGTTTTTGGAAAAAGCCTCAGCTTGCACTCATTGCAGCTAGCAATTTATTCTGTTATTTTCTCTCGTCTCAAAGCCTTTTTTTTGTTGGAGGGTTCTTCTATTTAGGTAAAAAAGCGAAGTAAAGAAGAATACAGAGTGTGTAACTGCGTATATGCATAGTTAAACAAGTGATTTTTCTGCTTTGGTGTTTTTATTTTTTCTTAGAGTTAAAAGAATATACATAAAATTGTTGGGTTGGTCTGTTTTTTTTGTTTTTTTTGTTCATATAAAGGGGCAATTCATTGAATCTCTATATACTATAAGATTGGAAGACGAAAATTTTAGTATGTTGTGTGATGACTTTTAGTATCCTGACTAGTTACTCCGGTCAAAAATCGGATAAAACCGACTGCAAAAAAACCGACCAATTGTCTGATTACTCAATTAGCTTTCAATTCAACATTTCCAAAACCAACCGCTATCAGTTAGTAACCGACCAACCAAAAACCAACAGAAACCGACCGATGTACAGCCCTAGCGAATTATTTCCATCAAGACAATTATATATATATTTTTGCAAGGTTAGACCAATATATTAGGATCTAATTATCTTTGTTGTGAAAGCAAGATTCATGATTAATAATCGAATATTTTATCTCTTTTTTTTGTTATTAACATGAAAATTTCATGGTCGGATGATGCCCGTGTAGCTAATTGTGTGAACTCTTTATTTATGGGTAGAAAATATGTGGACTATCTTCTAGGCCAAGAACTTATAATTGGGTTAGAGGCTTTGTTTAAAACAAAAAAAAAAAAAAAGAAAGAAAGAAAGAAAGAAAAAGAAAATAAAGTTATAATTACCGGTCACGTTTTTCTGACATTTGGAGCAATTCCACTGCATTTTTTATTTTTTGGGGGGAGATTAATTCCGCTATGCTGCTACTGTGAATTATTCCCATCAAGGAATTATATTTTGCTTTTTGTTTTTTGGAAAGTAAGACCAATATATTCGGATCTAATTATCTTTGTTGTAAAGGCAAGAATTCATGATTAATCATCAAATATTTTGTTTTTGTCTGTTATTAACATGAAAATTTCATGGTCGGAAGATAACCATATAGCTAATTATGTGGACTATTTATTTATTTATTTTTGTGTAGAATATATGTGGACTATCCCATAGGCCAAGAACTTATAATTGAGTTTGAGTCATTGTAAAAAAAAAAAAAAAAGAAAAGAAAAGAAAATTATTGGAGTGTTTGGAAGGGTGGTGGAAACTGTTGGTTAGAACAACTTTTAGTAGTGTTTGGCATTTGTGGTTCCCACCACAATCTCCGTTATGAACAGTAAAAAGTTCTCACATGCTACAGTAACAATAAAAAAATTACTACAGTAACAAGTTCTCACATGCTACAGTAAAAGTGATTCCCACCACTCTTCCAAACACCCGCTTTATAGTAGCATGTGAGAGCTTTACACTGTAGTAATTTTTTTTATTGTTACTGTAGCATGTAAGAACTTTACACTGTTTATAATTAAGTTTATGGTAGAAACCGTAGTTCCCACCATTCAACCAAACAGCTGTTATAATTACTTATATGACCATGGATAAATTCCACGATATGGGTATTTAGTGATTTTTTTCTTTTGAAGAAGTATATTTAGTGTATTATTCCCCTCAAAGCCTTTTTCCACTTTATTTTCCCTGAGCCTAACTAGATCCTATAAAAAGCCAACGTTTAGAAGGGTTTTAAAGCCGAACACGTGTGCTAATAATCTGAAGTTCTCACACAAGTAACAGAAAAGTGAACTAATTAATCATGCAAATTGTGCAATTTGGAGTCAACAATTACGAGCTAGGTGGCCTTGATTCGGATAAAATTAAGCTACTAATATCACTGGCTTGGTTGTTCACTTTCACATTATATTATATGTTGACATTCATTTCTAAAACAACTAGCCTTCATTTGCAACTTCTATTCTAACTTATCAGTTTTAACTATAAACAGTTTAAAACTCTCAACAGCTATAATAAAAAAAGCAAAAAATAGCTACAATATAAAGCTCTTACATGTCACAGTTTTTTAACTTAAAACGTCAGTTACAACTGAGGTTCCAAACTACCTATAAATTCTATAAATAATGTTTCCTAAGACAGATAAATGTAATTCATCTACACCTAAATAATGGCATGTCTAATTGATGTGAAACATCAATAGTAAATTTGACATTTAAGTGTAAAAAAAAAAAACTCTCTAATGTAAATGCTATTTTTAATGTTAAATTTGCTATATATTAAATTTATTGACAAATTTACCATAAATTTGACATTTGATTCATATTAGTTAATAGATTGACATTTTTATTTTAATAATTACAACATTCTTATTTTGTAATTATTTTAATATTAAAAGTTTACTTTTACAAGTTTTAAAGTTTAATAATTAATTATGACATAAGATAAATATGGTATTTTAAATAGCATTATGTTACATTTAGTGACAAATTTATCATAAATTTGACATTTGATTCCTATTAGTTGATAGATTGACATTTTTAATAATTATAACATTCTTATTTTTGTAATTATTTTAATATTAAAAGTTTATTTTGATAAGTTTTAAGGTTTAATAATTAATTATGACATAAGATAAATATGATATTTTAAATAGTATTATGCATTGAAGTACAAAAGAAAACAACGCATCAAATATGCTATTTTTATATTTTTTTGGTGACAAATATAACATTGATATAGACATTTATGTTAAAGATAGTCTTAAAAAGGTATTTTAAGTTTCGGAATTTAACATGGTAGTCAACGGTCCCTTGTCATGACTAGCAATGAGTACAACGACATTTAGAAGCGTTTATGGCTTTATCCTTCATGTTTAAATTAAATTTAAAAGCTAATTTAAGGAGCTTTTATTAGTGTATGTTCTCTTTTTTTTTTTTTTTTTTTGTTAACTTGAAGACGAAGGATTTGGATTCTTTTTTTTTTTTTTTTTGGATAAAATCAGGTGTAGTTTTTATTAATAAATTATGCCTACTTCTTAATATAACAAAAATATATGTATAAAAAGACACAAAACCAACTAGGGACAGAAGGGTTCAAAATATAACCTTTGTGATAAAGTAAATTCCATGCGATGATTGCTCATTAGTGCCTTTTTTTTGGCGTTTTAGTTAAAGAGATGATGTGCCAAGTTTTTTTGTCCACTAAAGAGGAGTTTGATTCTACACGGTTACGTATGTGTCAATATTGATTGACGCATTTGGAACCCAAAGCTCAATTTGCGCATGCCATCAACGTCATCTGTTATCGTCACATGCCCTTCAAGTTAGTTAAAATTATTAAATTTAAAAAACAAGAAAAAGAAAGAAACAGAGGGGAGAAAAATTATTTTTTAAATATGGGGTAATAATAGGAGATATTCCTCCAAGCCTAAT
>CAMOHE010004561.1:17416-78296 GCA_946598075.1 Artocarpus hirsutus
TGTTATTAACATGAAAATTTCATGGTCGGAAGATAACCATATAGCTAATTATGTGGACTATTTATTTATTTATTTTTGTGTAGAATATATGTGGACTATCCCATAGGCCAAGAACTTATAATTGAGTTTGAGTCATTGTAAAAAAAAAAAAAAAAAAGAAAAGAAAAGAAAAGAAAAGAAAAAGAAAAGAAAATTATTGGAGTGTTTGGAAGGGTGGTGGGAACCGTTGGTTAGAACAACTTTTATAGTAACATGTGAGACTTTATACTGTAGTAATTTTTTTTATTGTTACTGTAGCATGTGAAAACTTTACACTGTTTATAATTAAGTTTGTGGTGAAAACCGTAGTTCCCACCACTCAGCCAAACAGCCATTATAATTACTTATATAACCATGGATAAATTCCACGATATGGGTATTTAGTGATTTTTTTTTTGAAGAAGTATATTTAGTGTATTATTCCCATCAAAGTCTTTTTCCACTTTATTTTCCGTGAGCCTAACTAGATCCTATAAAAAGCCAACGTTTAGAAGGGGTTTAAAGCCGAACACGTGTGCTTATAATCTGAAGTTCTCACACAAGTAACAGAAAAGTGAACTAATTAATCATGCAAAATATGCAATTTGGAGTCAACAATTACGAGCTAGGTGGCCTTGATTCGGATAAAATTAAGCTACTAATATCACTGGCTTGGTTGTTCACTTTCACATTATATTATATGTTGACATTCATTTCTAAAACAACTAGCCTTCATTTGCAACTTCTATTCTAACTTATCAGTTTTAACTATAAATAATTTAAAACTCTCAACAGTTATAATAAAAAAAGCAAAAAATAGCTACAGTATAAAGCTCTGACACGTCACAGTTTTTTAACTTAAAACGTCAGTTACAACTGATGTTCCAAACGACTTATAAATTCTATAAATAATGTTTCCTAAGACAAATAAATATAATTCATCTACACCTAAATAATGGCATGTCTAATTGATGTGAAACATCAATAGTAAATTTGACATTTGAGTGTAAAAAAAAAAACTCTCTAATATAAATGTTATTTTTAATGCTAAATTTGCTATATGTTAAATTTATTGACAAATTTACCATAAATTGGGCATTTGATTCATATTAGTTAATAGATTGACATTTTTATTTTAATAATTACAGCATTCTTATTTTGTAATTATTTTAATATTAAAAGTTTACTTTTATAAGTTTTAAAGTTTGATAATTAATTATGACATAAGATAAATATGGTATTTTAAATAGCATTATGTTACATTTAGTGACAAATTTATGATAAATTTGACATTTGATTCCTATTAGTTGATAGATTGACATTTTTAATAATTATAACATTCTTATTTTAAAGTTTAATAATTAATTATTACATAAGATAAATATGATATTTTAAATAGTATTATGCATAGAAGTACAAAAAAAAATAACGCATCAAATATGCTATTTTTATATTTTTTTGGTGACAAATATAACATTGATATAGACATTTATGTTAAAGATAGTCTTAAAAAGGTATTTTGAGTCTCGAAATTTAACATGGTAGTCAACGGTCCCTTGTCATGACTAGCAATGAGTACAACGACATTTAGAAGCGTTTATGGCTTTATCCTTCATGTTTAAATTAAATTTAAAAGCTAATTTAAGGAGCTTTTATTCGTGTATGTTCTCTTTTTTTTTTCTTTTTTTTTTTTTTGGTTAACTTGAAGACGAAGGATTTGGATTCTTTATTTTTTGATAAAATTAGGTGTAGTTTTTATTAATAAATTATGCCTACTTCTTAATATAACAAAAATATATGTATAAAAAGACACAAAACCAACTAGGGACAGAAGGGTTCAAAATATAACCTTTGTGATAAAGTAAATTCCATGCGATGATTGCTCATTAGTGCCTTTTTTTTGGCGTTTTAGTTAAAGAGATGATGTGCCAAGTTTTTTTGTCCACTAAAGAGGAGTTTGATTCTACACGGTTACGTATGTGTCAATATTGATTGACGCATTTGGAACCCAAAGCTCAATTTGCGCATGCCATCAACGTCATCTGTTATCGTCACATGCCCTTCAAGTTAGTTAAAATTATTAAATTTAAAAAACAAGAAAAAGAAAGAAACAGAGGGGAGAAAAATTATTTTTTAAATATGGGGTAATAATAGGAGATATTCCTCCAAGCCTAATATAATCTCGAATAATAGGGCACCTGAGAGAAGAGCTTTAACTTTAAACTATATACTGTAGCATATAAAAGTTTTATATTATAAAATATTTTATTTTATATTATGGCGTTTGAAATCCTTACGTTGTTTAAGGTTTAAATTTTAAAAATCAAATTACTCTCTCAAACACTCTAAACACCAAAACATTTCATGATGTAATTACAAGTTAGATAGGACCATCATTATTTGTAGGATTTGGACACCAACATCGTAGAGTAATATATAGTTGTAATTAAGACAAATCCACACATTTTTTATGGTTGGCAAATAAAGTACCAAGCTAGCTATCCTCGAAGGGACCAAAAAAAACAAAAAACAAAAACAAAAACAAAAACAAAAACAAAAAGGGTCCCTATTCAATGCTTGCATGAAGATTTGGCAAGTATAGTCAAATACAGAGCCAGAAAGCAACAACCAATAAATTGCAGATTAAAAAGAGATCATCTGATTAACCTCTTTTCGAATAGCTAGCATGGCATTTACCGGCCCTACACGACAAGTAGTCGTCCTTTTTCATTAATCAAATCAGACTAATTATTCTTTAGAAAATCATTCCTACCCTCCCCTTTGTTTCCTTGAGATAAATCATTACTTTTCCATGATGGGAAAATATCCTAATTCTAGGGTGTAAAATATAAAAGATTAATTACATAAATTTCCTTTCAACTATAGCCCTTGTAACATTATACCTTCAAATTTTAAATATGAACAAGAAAACTCATTGATTTATGATTTTGAGCATAAGTAACGCAATATTATACAAATAATGGAATTGTTAAACAGTGTAATGAACTGTTAGATTGTTAACTTATTCTGATACAGTCACATGAAAATAAAAGAAGATATTATTTGTTTGAATTTTTTTAATTTTTTTTAGTTTATAGATTTATAATTAAAATTTTAATTGTGTTAGTCTTTTAAAATTCAAATTAGCTTTCGACGTGATAGAGTTATCAAAATACTTTTATATAATGTATTAAATCTTAATTATGTACCGAGTTTTTTTTAAAAATCTAACAAAAGTAGTTTTTTTTCAATATTTCATAATTTAATTTGGGAGATATATTATTACAAGGGCTATAATTAAAGGAAAATTTTTGTAATTAGTCCAAATATAAATATTTAATTATCAACAACAAATTTTTCTAAACCGTTTGCTCTTTATGATGAGAATTCTTGACGTTTGCATTTTATTTGATTTTCAATATCTTTAAATATACTGTTGTAAGTCCAAAGGATCAGCAACTTTAATGACACTGTTGCAAGTCCAAAGGATCAATGTTTGAATCCGCAACATCAGGAGTATATGTCTTAACAAGACGTTTGGTGTGTAGCTTTAGGCGGTTCAAATCATACAGAAAGTGACGTTTGGTTAAATAATAACTAAAGACAATTTAAATTATAGAGGCGATTCTAAAACAGCTTAAACCTCTAAAATTCAAATTTTATTCGCCTCAAGTTAACATGATTTGAACCACTTTTTATAGTAAAAACCATTTACATTCTCGTTTTTCTTTTATAAATTATATTTTTCCAAACATAAGTTTTTTGTTTTAACTTAATATTTTTGTTTTAAACCTCTACATTTCAAATAACCTACAGTTTAAGCCATAAAGTTCTAAACTACATCATTCTAAACCCATACCCCAAACCAAACAAATCATAAATAGTTCTCCCATTCAAAGTTAAAACTATAAATAAGGTAAACCTGCAAGTCAAAGGATAAGTCCAAATTCAGAATTAATTTATATTAATCATTTAAATGGAATATTATCTTTCTTTAGTATAAATCGTATATTCTCCCTCTATTATCATTGTTATTTGTTTATTTTTAAATATTTGCCTGTGATTAAACCTCGCGTGAACTCCTTCTGTAGTTTTCACCATCAAATTCACCACTAGATACTAATCAATTAGTAAAACACACTACTAGCTTGTATGTGTCCCTAAAAATAATTATGATAGCAATATAAATATACATAAATAATAAATAAAAAATAAAAAAAAAAGTAAAAAAAACGTGTTGAAAATGAAATCAAATCCAAGAGCTTTTTAATTATGGCAGATCAGAGCTGAGCAGATGAATGAAAGAGTCATAAGCTTCCCTCGTCGTACGGTGGCACGTCAACGCCATGTGCCATAACCATAAGCGGGCCTAGTCAAATATACTTAGGCTAAGCTCTATTTCTACAAACCGTACTTTATGCATGAAAATATTTTGTTGCTTCACTCGTTGGCATCCTCTCACTCAAGCATTGCCGACCCAAGTTTGGTCTCTACTTCTTAAACACTACCGACTCTTATATTTCACTTGTAACCCTTTTCTATATATCTCTCTAGCGACTTTTGCATGAAATTCATAAATCTTCTTAGAGAAGTGCACAAACTCATCAATGAGGCAACGAATATTCCTTCATATATTCCATTCCCACATATAGCTAGCCATATATATATATATATAGCCATAGCCAATTCCATGGCACACTTGTTTATGTAACCTTCAAAAGTCAATTCATCATCAATAGTTATTGCCCCATGCAAAGGAATTCCAACACCTTCCAACTCCCTTTTCACTTCTTTTTCCATTTAAACAAACTTTTTTTTTTAAGTCTTTTTATAGTGGAGAGTGAGATACAGAAGTAAAGAGGCAATGTTACACTCTGATGAGGGTTATATTCGAACGACGGTGGACGACCACTCTTTGAACTTCTTTTTCTTTCCGTATTAAATATAAAACTTTATAAAACTTATATTCTACCTCCTCAAGATTATACTCCGCCTTTTTCCTCTAAAGTTCTATATGTCTTTTATTTAATTTTTTTTTTAATAATGTTAATATACGTCCTCCCAGGCTATCATTTTAGCTCCACTCTTGCACATGAAGTATTTCAACATACATAGATGTCATTTTAGTCAACAATTGTTTAGATGAGGTCACTTGATAGAATTCATTTATAAGTCATGGTGTTAGCTTTAATATGCCCATATAGGTTTATGTGTATTTTGCTACTCTGGGTTTTATAAAGAACGGAAAAATGTTTTATTTACCAGTTATATCTCTCTCACATGCTCTTTCCTCTCTAATATTGAAGTGCTCAGCCACACAAATCTTCTGATGGGAGCTAGCTCACCAAATACCAAACTCTTTCTCTATCTATTTTTCATATTTAAATACAAGTCCTTCACTTTTCTCTTTGTTTCCCATCAACCCCTCTATCTCTCCAATCAAGCAATGCTTGTTTGTTTTGTAGTGGTCTCTAAAGGAAGTTGATTGATGGATGGAGGTTCACACAACAAAAGAGTAGGGGACTACTCAACCAATAGTACAAGTGCAACTACTAATACTAATACAAACCAGGGCGGAGCCAATTCCTTGCGGAAAATGGACTCGAATAATAGTTGTAGTAGTAATGATCATAGCGTTGACATGCAGAAGCATTGCGTGGAGGTGCACCAGGTGGTGCCGCCTCCGCGCAGAAGCTCCCTAGAGAAACTTGGTGCAAAGCTCAAGGAAACTTTCTTCCCTGATGACCCTCTTAGGCAGTTCAAGGGACAACCAACAAGGAAGAAGTGGATTCTTGGAGCTCAGTATATTTTCCCTATTCTCCAATGGGCTCCTCATTACAGCCTCAAGCTCTTTAAATCCGACGTCGTTTCCGGCCTGACCATTGCCAGTTTAGCCATCCCACAGGTCTCTTTTTCATTTTATATTTTTTAAATTTGTGCGTGTGTTTAATGATATTGAAAAGTGCTTTGTTTTGTTGCAGGGAATCAGTTATGCCAAGCTTGCAAATCTTCCTCCCATTGTGGGTCTCTGTGAGTAAAAACATTCTAGGGCCTTTTTTTTTCCTCAAAAGAAATGTTTGGTTAAAATTATTTTTTTTTTTTTGGGGGTATTTTGTTAGATTCAAGCTTTGTTCCTCCTCTGGTGTATGCTGTTTTTGGAAGCTCAAGAGACCTTGCAGTGGGACCCGTTTCAATTGCATCTCTGATACTGGGATCAATGCTTAGACAAGAAGTTTCTCCCACAAATGACCCTCTCTTATTCCTCCAATTAGCCTTGACTTCCACTTTCTTTGCCGGTTTCTTCCAAGCTTCTCTTGGATTCTTAAGGTCTTTTCATCAACCCATCTACACATACATACATACATATATATATATATATATATATATTGCAAGAGCTTTTTTTTTACTTATAACGAATTGATATATATGTCATGTTTTTTTATTTGGGCAATAAAACTTGCAGGCTTGGATTTCTGATTGATTTTCTGTCGAAGGCAATTCTTATTGGGTTCATGGCTGGGGCTGCTATAATAGTGTCCCTTCAACAGCTTAAGAGCCTTCTTGGAATCACCCACTTCACTCCTCAAATGGGTTTGGTTCCTGTTCTCAACTCTGTCTTCCACAACACAAAGGAGGTAAATTCAGTATTCATTATTCAACACCAGAATTAGTAAAAAACAAAAAAAAAATAGTCCGATGCTTTTGTTTTGTGCTTTGCTCTGCACAGATTTTTATTTGCATCTGTGAATGAAACATTACAAAGGAAAGAAAAAAAAAAATAGTGATGAGTTTTTGTAAATTAATCAATATTATTTTATATTTCACAAAGTGATATTTTATTTATTTATTCATTCATTTATTTATTTATTTTGCTGGTTGCAGTGGTCATGGCAAGCAATCCTAATGGGATTTTGCTTCCTTGTGTTGCTTCTACTGGCAAGACACGTTGTACGTTATTCCCTCTTTCACTTTTCTTTTTTGTTCTTGCCCTTATTTATTTATTTATTTATTTATTTCCTTTTTCCTATCTAATGTGGAAATTCTCTTTTTGACTACGCTTTTTTTTTTTTTTTTTTGAGGGCATAGAATTTGTGGAGGCTTTCTTTACTCATTAACATAGTCCCCTTTGTTTCAGCCCAAAAAAGAAAACTGCCTACAAGCTGCGTTAGAAGTTTGGGACCATACTATTATACGTGGCAGACAACAAAATGATATTAATTTCGTTATAGGAAGTAATAATTATGTTAAAGATCCATGTATCCTATTGGCACTAGGCTCCCCGAGTGTTTGTCAAAGTTGATTATAACTAATTTTTTAATTAATAAATAATTTAAAGTTCTCATATGTAATAATAAAAGGTAAAAAATTACTATAGTGTAAAGTTTTTATATGTTACAATATTTTAAATCAAAAAGTTGGTTCTAACTAACTTCACCAAACACCCTATTCAACAAAGGTTAGAGTATTTTCAAAGCTGTTACTTAGCTTCTATTTAGAACTTCAGTTATATGTGATGCATTAAGTTTAAGAACTATATCATGTTAAAGATTTATACTATAACAATTTTTTATTTTTTACTGTTACTGAGAGTTTTACGTTGTTCACAATTGTAATTAATAAGTTGAAATTAAAGTTTTAAATACCCTTTTAATTTTTAATAAAGTTTTTATTCACATAATTAGTTAAGCCTCTAATTCTTGGTAAGTTAGGGAATAATGACAACAATGAAATTAAAATACCAGCGGGCCAATATAATAGATGGTCTGATTTTAGCATGTTTGTGCAGAGCATTAAAAAGCCAAAGCTGTTCTGGATCTCTGCTGGAGCTCCTCTGGCCTCTGTGATTCTCTCAACTCTCATTGTTTTCGCTTTCAAAGCTCATCACCATGGAATTACTGTGGTAAGCTTCTGGGTCCCACACAAACTGTCATTTTCTAACCAATCAAATATTCTCATAAGCTTTTATTATTATAAAATTATTGCATAACTGAAAAATTTTTCCTAATGACATTAGAAAGGCAGTGGCTCTAAACACTTGAATGAACAAACGAAAAAAAAAACTCTCCTACTACTAATTTTTTTATAAAGTATTTATTAACATGGTTTATTTATGTTTGGTAGATCGGAAAATTACAGGAGGGATTAAACCCACCTTCATGGAACATGTTGCTTTTCCATGGAGCCCATCTGGGACTTGTAATCAAGACTGGGCTTGTCACTGGCATTATATCCCTCACTGTAAGATATTTTTGAACTTCTTTCACTTTTGATTATTATCATTAATAATAATAATTATAATTATAATTATAATAATAATTATTATTATTATATGCTTTGCATTCACATGGTAGAAACGCTAATTGACTACGTTGAATCACAACAAACAAAGATCCAGATATGATGAAAAATATTCCCGCGTACTGTTAGCCAAGTACAAGCCCATTTTTGTCGGTGTTGTGCCATACTTGATCCAGGATAAGATTCGAATCAATTGAGTCATAATAAGGAAGAGAAAGTTTCTCAAATAAATAAAAAAAATCGTTTCAAAGTTGTTTGATTAGCTATGAAAACAAAAAAAAAAAAAAAAGGGACATCCTAACCATTTTTTACATGCCTCTCCGTACGACTGCGATTACAGTGGCGGAGTTTTTTTTTTTTTTTTAATTCGGTACACTATGGAACAAATTAAAGATGTTTTTATTGAATTTATACTTTACAATTATTAAGTGGGGCACATTTAATTTTTATTGTAAAATGGGTGACACAACTAAAATTTCTGGAAAAAAATAGGGTTAAAACTTAATTGTTCTAAGCATTCTCATCTTAATTACATGACATTACGTATGTCATAAGGGCTATTTAACGGTTTCTACTATACAATCTATACTTTTATCATCCTAGAAATTACAACACCGTTTGGTTTACCCTTTTGTGTATCAAAATATAGGAAGGTATTGCAGTGGGAAGAACATTTGCGGCTCTAAAGGATTATAGGGTTGATGGCAACAAGGAAATGATGGCAATTGGGCTAATGAACATGGTTGGCTCTGCCACTTCCTGCTATGTTACCACAGGTGCGCGCGCAGCGCCTTCTTTAACTATGCGCGATCTATTGTCACGTAACCGTACGAGACTATTTTATTTTCGCAGCGTACATGTTACATGCGTGGAACATAAGTTGTAGAAAGGAAGTATGAATGATCCAGGGATTATGAAGGAATGTTTTCATTTTCAGGTGCCTTTTCGCGGTCTGCTGTGAACCACAACGCAGGAGCAAAGACGGCAGTGTCTAACATAGTTATGTCGGTAACGGTTATGGTGACACTCCTCTTCCTCATGCCGCTCTTCCAATATACACCAAATCTTGTATTGGGAGCTATCATAGTCACAGCAGTGGTTGGTCTAATCGATATCCCTGCGGCTTTCAACATTTGGAAGACTGACAAGTTCGATTTCCTTGTTATGTTATGCGCATTCTTAGGTGTGCTCTTTATCTCTGTCCAAGAAGGTCTAGCCATCGCGGTAAATTAACACGCTGAAATTCCCTTCTCATTCATCCAAAATCTTTTGTAAAACTACTCTATTTGGTCCTAGAAGAAAGCAATTGATAATTTGTCATCCCTTGATGTAATGACATGAAAAATAATGGTTGCATTTTGGTGATTGTAAGGTCGGAGTTTCTATCTTTAAGATCCTTCTGCAAATAACTAGGCCAAGGACGGTGGTGTTGGGAAGCATACCGGGATCAGACATATACAGGAATGTGCATCACTACAAGGAAGCTGTTGGTGTTCCTGGTTTCCTTATTTTGAGCATTGAAGCTCCGATCAACTTCGCAAACAGCATGTATCTCAATGAGAGGTTTGCTTCATTTTTTATACAATCTATGCAGTAATTTTGAGCCCTTTTTTCCCTTGCTTTGTTCTAACTATTTTGATTTCGATAAAAAGGATTTTGAGATGGATAGAAGAGTATGAGGAGGAATTTGATGCAAAAAAGCATTCAAGCATCCAATATGTGGTTCTAGACTTGTCAGGTAAGAAGATAAAAAAAAAAAAAAAAAAGGAGACGAAGAAGAAAAGAAAAGAAAAAGTACAGATAGGATTGAAGTAGTTTTTGCAAAGTTTCTATGAGTTTAATAGTTCCTACCTTATGAGGAAAGGTGGTTATATTTCATAGAAATGTCGCTTAGACAAATGAAAAAGCAATACTATCTTTGTCAAATTTAAGCTGATAATTATACTTCTACATTCTCAGCTGTAAGCGCCATGGACACAACTGGAGTCACCCTCATTAGGGACTTGAGGAAAGCAGTTGAGAAAAAGGGAATTGAGGCAAGCAAAACCGAAAATTTCTCCTTGTCTTTTCAAAGCTCTTCACTTGTTTTGTTCTCTTCTTTACTTGTGTCTTGGCACTTTTTTTTTTTTTTTTTTGGCATTTTCAGCTAGTGCTGGTGAATCCTTTGGGAGAGGTCTTGGAGAAATTGCAAAGGGCAGAGGAAACCCGAGATTTCGTGAAACCGAACACCCTCTACTTGACCGTCGGAGAGGCCGTGGCTTCTCTTTCTTCATCGATGAAGTCGTCTCTGTCAACAACCATGTATGACGAGGAAGCACAGGCCAATCCTCGTCAGAATTGAAAGCTTTTCATGTGTTTTGGAGACCGACTAAAGTAATAAAAAAGAATAACTGGATGTGAAGTCAAGCAAAATGCAATTCCTTTTATGTTTTTGGTGGCTTTGGATATATGTTCATTTTACCAATAGTGGTGCAAGGAAATCTAATGTCCTGCAGTGTTGCTCAGCAAAGGACTCAAAGTCTTTCCTCGACATAGCTTGTGGCTTTTTCGCAAAGATTTTAGAATATAGGGTTAGTTTAAAGTTATCACTGGCTTTTCAACTTCGTGCCATTTTTATTGCTGGGAAGGATATGTCGTATAATTATTTTGATTGTCGTTTTACTACTTTTTTTTTTTTTTTAATCTTTCTCCAATCACTAATCTTTCAAAAAATGAATTCTTTCCCTAGCAAAAATCCTTGTTTCAAATGGAGCCTGAGTTTCCTTGTAGAGAATATTGGATCAAATTAAGAGAAAATTGCATATTATGCAACCATTTTAAAAGTTATATTTATTTATATCATACTATATTAATATTACATATTAAGTTATGCTGTAAATGAACATGTATGACGTTTATAAAAAAAATGTCTTAAAAATGGTATTTATGAAGATTCACCTAAAATAAAAATGACATCCAATATTTTGGACTAGTTTGGCATTGTTGTGCTATGCTGTAGCTTCTATTATGCTATGCTTCGATTGTGTTGTGCTGTAGACTAAAATGAGGCAGGCGTTTGGTAAATTTTTTTCAAAGCTGCTATGAGAACTAGAAGCAAAATTACAGGTATTTGGTAAACTATATATAAAATTATTGTAGAGATATATAACAACAAAAATAGACATATTTTATTAAGCATATTTATAATTGTAGTTTTAACTAATTTTAATTTTAAAGTTAATATATGTAATATTTGTACATTAAAATGATAACAATGTAATATTTTTATTATTTAATATATTTTGAAGCTGATAGGTTTTAGGTTATTGAGAATGTAATGGAGGATTTCTTGGAGAATCTTATTATTAGCTTATCCATTTTTTTAGGTAATTCATTTGTTTTTTAGGACAATATGTTTGTTTTTATTTTTCTTTTTATTTTTTTAGTGTTTTTATTTTTTTTATTTTTTTTGGAGTGATATGTTTGTTTTAATTAATTTTAATATTGTTTTAATTAATTTCAATTAAATTAAAAAAATCATTTTAATTCATTTTTAATTGTGATGGTTGATTTATTTTAATTTGTAAGAAAAAATACGTAGATTAGAAATTATATATTATTATTAAAATTAGTTCAATTATTTTAAATTAAAATAGAAGAGGTTGCTGTAAAAAGCAACCTCAAACTTGATTTTCAACTTTTTCTACTAGGCAATAGTTTTTAGAAACAACTTTTCAAAAGCAAAGTTTATCAAACATCCTAAATTGCTGTAAATGATTACAGAAGCTAAAAGCACTTTCTAAAAGCAATACCAAACGGGCCCAAAAGGGCAAAATGGTAACTAATTGTAAATTTTTAACATATAATAAGTGAAAAAATATTTGTAAATGCCAAACAATGAAATGTTTTTTTTTTCAAATGTTTCACTACATGTCGTCACCTCATTTGCGTAAGTCAAAATGGTTCCATGTGTCACCATGGGATTTGCAAGCCAAAAGCAAGCTCACGTCTTTCGGTTACACGAGATCACGACATTAATTGAGTGGAGAATGTGGCAAGACCCACGGCCTAACCCACTTGCTAGAGGAGCACGTCCCCATGCACACACATGCACCATGGGATGAATCAAGCTCTAGTGGATGTCGAGGTGGGGCCCAAATTGACGCGGGCGTAGAAAGTTGTCACCCCACTCGCCTCCCTCTGCGCATGTTCCATATACGCTGATCTTGGCTGTCCGTGATCTTGATAAGATGGCCGTGATGCCTTTTTAGATTTGCTTTTTTCCCCCCTTTGAGGATCCCTTTTTTTTCTTCTTTTCTCACATTTTCTTTGCCTTTTCCCATTCTTTTCTTTTTTTTATGCATATTTATTTTTTTCTCCTCATTTTTTTTTGTTAATATGCTTAATACACTTGCATGGAGTGTGTGCTTCTCAACTAATATTAAAAAAAGACAAGAACGAGCAAATATAATTGACGTCAAAAGGGCATATAAAACAACATCATGGTTTCTTGTTTTTTTTTTGTTGACTTTTCCTTCTCGTACATTGTCGCTAGAAATAGAATAAAGTGCCCATATCTAGTTATTACGAAGAAAATTACACAATATCTTATATTTTTTAACGAATCTAATTTTTTATGTCATAACATATGATCTACCACAAATTTAATCTCCTTAAAAAACCATATATCTAAAAATCAGCCACAAATTTTTCTATCTCCTCTCACACTCTTTACCCTCTCTTTCTATCTCTCTTACCTCTCTCTCTAAATTCGATCTGCTGCCTCAGTTGGAGCTGCGAGGATTGATTGTAGGAGCTACAACGACCGATTGTCGGAGCTGCATAAACCATTCGCTGAAGTTACAACACCAGCCTATAACACCCCTGAATTTTTTAAAGTGGAATTTATTATGTTAAGCTTAATTATTAAATGTGTATGTGTAAATTTTTATCGTTAATTTTAGTTATTTGAAGATTTGATTGTATTTGTTATATCTAAAATTTGATTTTTAGTTTAAAATATCAACTGATATTTTTATACCACATTTTCTTCATATTTACGAAAATGCCCTTGACTCCTTTTATTTTTCTCACTTTTCTCTCTCTTCCTCATTTTCTTCTTTTCTTTCCTTTCTCTTTCATGTTCTTAGCCCTCTCTCTCTCGTCTCTCTCTTTCTCTCATTCCCGTCTCTCTTTCTCTCCCATTTTCTTTGCAAAATTTCATTCTCAAGCTTTAAACTTGTTGATTTGAAGTTAAGAGACGGAGATTCAAGCTAGAAATCCTCTTCAAAAACATCTGAGGTTAGCCCCTTCTCTCTCCAAGATTTTGATTTTCGTTTTGAATTTTTATGCATTTTGCAATCCGAGCTTCATTGAGCTTAGATAATATTTAATATAAGCTTATAGGACTTGTTTTACTCTGAATCTAAGCTTTATTTGAACAAAAATAGGTTTAATCAAGTTTTTTACATTTTTTTTAGATTTTCAAATCTATTGTGAAATTAAGTTTAAATTTGAGAAAAATGGTTTAAACTTATTCTATTATGATTTCTTATGCTTTCTATATGATTTTTATGCTTTAGGATTGAGAAAACAGGTTTTAATTTGAAATTTTGAGCTTTGGGAGGTCGAGACTCGAAGTCTCGGGTCCCTTGATTTTGCCAATTCGGCAGGCCGGATTCATGAGTTAGGCAGGCCAGACTCATATGACCAGCAAGCCGAATTTGAAAAAGTTCGGCCGACCGGACTTAGTTTTTCGGCAGGCCGAATGGCAGTTCAGTAGGAGAGAATTCGGCAGGCCGACTATAGACTTAGAAATTTGTATTTTTCTTCCAATTTTAATGTTTAAGGATTTTAAAATGTTTCAAAAAGGATTACAATTTTGTATTATGATTATTTTGAGTCAAAGGGCACACTGATAATTAAACTGACATAATGATATTTGTTGAAAGTAATTTCTAATTTTAAATGCAGTTTTTAAGGTTTTAAATGTATATGGAGGATATGTTAGATTTTATTTGGAGCTTACGTTATTAGATTTCAAATAAGGTAGGATATTTTCATCCCTTCCTTTGGTAGCCCTTTTTAAATTGCTTTGGTCAAGTCTATTTTTTAAATGTTTCCTTTTAATAATGATTTCTATCATTCATTTTGAAGAATTATATTTTGATATTTACTTTGGATTTTCAAAACCCGTACGGTGACGTTTTATCAAAAATTTGTTCAAGTAAGTATTTATCAATCTTTATAAATAATTTTTGAGACTTGTTTTAGCAAATATGATTTGTGAATGATATTTTAAAACAACTTGTTTTTAACTAATTATCCTACTGAGCCTTTCGCTCACGTTTTTCCTATTTTTAAATATCTCCTTCCAAGTTTTAAAGAGGGAGGAAGGTCCTAAAATCGGAACCTAGCTCTTGAGATTGAAATGGTATCTTCTAGGAACTGTGGTATGACACGTGCACTGTACGACTTGTCCCGATATTGGTATTGATGTCGTTTTCATCTCTGTCAATTGTATATTTATAATTTATCTTAGAAACGATGATTTTCAATTTTTTTTTGTATTATTATTATTATTATTGATGTTATTTGTATTTTATTTACCTACTCACCTTCGTGGTTAGCTTCCATGTGATGGTGAATGATAATAAGATTTCGGCCCCGCCTTCGTGGCATTCACGTGATGATGACTGCCGATGATATTATTTATTTTCGATGATGTTTATTTCAAATGAGAAATTTACTTAATTTATTTATTTTATACATATCTTTATTCATTTTTCTTCCTATTTACTTTAATTTTTATCCTCTTTACCTAAAACTACTGACCCCCTCCCTGGGGCGTTACACAGCCATTGCTGCAAAATGGCCATCGGGACTCCTTCTGCCCAGATCAAATCGATCCATATTCGATGTCATTGTCGTCCTTACCACAATTGTCAGCTCAGATCGGGCTTCCTTTCGCTGATCGAGACTCCTTTCGCTTAAATCACATGAGGAAAGAGGGAGGGAGTTTAGATCGCTCGACTCAACTGCCGTCACGATTGCTCGCTCGCCTCATCCGCCAATCAAGACTCCTTCTATCTCATCCGCCAATCGCTCTTCTCCGTCCATTAGAGAGAGGAAGGGAGGTCAAAACCGCATGTCCGAAGCCGGTGTCATTGCTACCTATATCGTCGGCTCATATCAAAATAAGAAAAAAGAATAAATAATATCAACTGAGCGTTCTGGAACGGCCTTTTAATTATGGGAGCTCAACTAACTGATGTTGACACCTTTTCTTATTATTTATATTAAGGATACAACTTTAACTGTAGCTAATAACAGTATCTAATAACAAAAACCAGTAAAAAAACTACTTGTTGTAACTAACTACTAACTAACTATTCTCAATAATTTGAGGCAATTACTGGCTGAAGGTGTGTTAATTGATGATATTCTACAGCTTCTGTGTCATTGCCGAAATTGGAAATGTTAATATATTCAAAGCAAAGGGAATTTGGTGGCTCATATAGGTAAATATCATGTGAGTTTGGTGGATTGTGTGGATTTTTCAACCCATCCAATTAAAGTTTGGATGGATTAATTTTAAAGCTAATCCATCCAATGAACGTAAACAAAAACAACTAACTAGTTAAAAGTTTGGGTGAATTGAGTGACTTGATTGGATTGGGGATTATAAAGAAGGAAAAAAATCAAAGTAATAATTTATTAAAATAAGAAATATGAGAAGAAAAAAATTAAAATTCATCACATATTGGATGTCTAATAAAACTCAAATATATAAGTCATAATTAACAAACAAAACATAATAAAAACTAAGAAAACAAATATTCATTTCGTAAATAAACATCAACCACAACCAACATGTTATACAATTGGCAATCTCTAACTTCAAGCATCTTCTATTGGAAAATGAATATGCAATGGAATTTTAAAATTTTTTAATAAAACCTTTTTTTTCACAAAATAAGTTAGACATGCTATATATGATAAGTTAATAACATATATTCATACTTCTTGTAGACAAGAATCTACACTTCTAATAGAACGAAAATCAATAAAACTGCTACTTCAGAATTACTACTAAAAGAGCCTCAATTAACTAGTCTTTTTTGCTATTCTTTTTTCTACGATCAAAATGCAAGTGAGCACATGTCGTTCAACCTTTTTTCAGGTAATGTCTCCTTCTAATCACAAGAGAAAACCAAGAATTAAGATTCTTGATGTTAAACAATAATTCTATGAGAATTTTAGAGTTTTTTTTTCCTAGAATACTCTTTTTAAATTTCTCAAGTAGTCTAAATAACTATAGGATCACATTTCCTATATATAATGGTTGGTAGGGCTCTCATTCTTATCATATTAGGCTTTAAAATTCAACTCTTGATCAAATCTCATAACAAAACATGTATGGATGGATTGTTGATGTGGTAATGAGCTATTTGATCCACCTGTTTTTATCCGATTAGATAATTACCACAAACCAGGTACCTTTTATAGAGTCTCAGTTATAATGCAAATAAACCTATATGGAAGTTGTCTGATTAAAATAGTTTTATGTAAATAATCCCATATCAAATAAAATATGTTTAAATAATTCAACGTGTTTATTTTGAATTAATTTATAAAATTAATTCAACTAATAAACTAACATGAATTATTAAATCTAATCAACCTAATTTATGCCAATCTAAGGATAATATAAGTTACCAATTTGTAAAAAAAATATGCCATATCGTTATAAGAAATAATATGAGCTAACAAAGAGGACTCGATAAACATATATATATCAAGCTCCTATAATCATAAAATAACATATCCTCGACATGTATATTATATAATAATCAAATCTAAAACTATTCCACTAAAAGCTTAGAGCTGAACTCTTAAATTATATATAAATTACAAAACTCCAATAAGTTTTTAGTTCATGACATATCATCATGTATAACATCCCATAGGATATTCATAATAGACTTAATAATAAGTTATGTTTTATCATCTCATTTACATTTATCTTATGTTTTATTACCTCACCGTTGGAATACTTATTATTCATTACCAATACAAATAGTAAATCATTCTATTGCACATATGTATCTATATAGTTAACACTCTAGATTTCTAATTATAGGATAATGTCTATAAGAAAATATCATTAACTCTACAAAAGAGCTATGGATTCTATATCTATGAATAACAAGTATATATCATATAAAAGTCATGTTTTCAATGTACCGGTATACATGCCTTTATTCAAGATGTCACACTTTGGTACATCAAAAAACTAAGTCAAGAATATAGACTCATTAATTTATTTTAGGATTAAGATGTAACGCATATGATTGTCTAATGTAAATTGATTTGTTCAAATGAAATTATAAATCAAATCAATTCATCTTTAGTCCCGATTCAATATATTGTCACCAATGACAATATACCAATGTCTCTGCTCGTCGAGTCCCACTCCGATGATTAATACAAGTCATCTTCTGTTAGAGATGTAGACAATATAACAATCTTAACATGGATAAAGTGTCCAACTTTATTCCCTCGATTACGAACCTTTTGTATTTATACCATCACCTTAAGATTCATATCTTTCGTATAATTTGTCCACTTATATGCATGATCTTAAAGGTTTAGATTGATATCTTAGACTTTTGTTTGCTTATCATACATTCAACATAAATGAATAGAAAGAGGACATAATTGATATATAAATAAAATGATAATTCTTTATTGATTGAAAGTCTCAAAAATCATTACATTATTTAATCCTTATGGCACGTAGTCTAACATAAACAACAACACCCATGCTGTGGACCAACTTGCCCCCAACTTGTGCCTTCACAGCCGTCATTCACCTCACCATTGATGGATTTCTAGGGTTGGGTTTTGAGATGAAACATAAATAAATATAAAAAGGACAATATTAATATATGACATAAATAATAATTCTTTATTAATTAAGTATCTTAAAAACAATTATATCATTTAATCCTTAGGGTACCTAGTCTAATGTCTCCACTCAAACATTCTCTATATCCATAATGCAAGATGTATCACCTAACATAAAACATAACAACTTTTCAAATAATTAATGTAAATGATATATCTTATAAAACAAGATATGATAAATGTATTACCTGCTATAAAATTTTCAAATTTCTCTAAGGCTTGTACCTCATCCATGTATTCTCTAAGCTCTATAGGCACCTCTTCCTTATACATAAAGCAATTTTTTTAACAAATCAAAACCTTAACCATCTTTGATGAAAAAGAACTCCTAAATGGACTAAGTATCAGGCCCTCAGTTGAAAATGTAAATTCAAAAGCAATCATAAATTCTTATTTTGTAAGACAATTTTATATTTGCTCACATTAGATTTCTACCATCTTAATATGTTAAAGCGGTCTTCAGACAATCTTTCAAGCCTATCGCTCAAGCAATCATCTAAATCATTAGTCTGACATTGCTTTTCAACTTAAAGTCCTATTTTAACCCATGTCGATGTTCTCACAAGCCATAGCTTTAGAAGAACTTGGAGTAGCTTTTGATTTTGAGGGAGGAGAAGATGGATTCTTCATATCTTTGTAAAAATCAGCTTATAAAGAATGATTTTTTCCATTGGTCTGATGTCCTTTTCAAATCCTGAATATGAAAGAGATTGTTGAAACATATACACAAATCAATTCTCTAAAAGAGCATGCAGGACAGAGAGAAAGAGCTTTGCATATATTGGCCTGAGGTTTTTAATCTTCATATCGGTTGATACTTCAAAGTTTCAAACACAATTAATAGTTTAATCTCTAAATCAAACTTGAATCATTAGAAATCGGTAGAAAAAAAACAAAAAAACAAAAAGAAGCAATAGAACAAATTTTAGTAGACGATTAAATACAAATTAAGAGACAGCTCTACATATATTGGCCTAAACTTCTTAATCTTCATATCGGTTGACATTTCAGAATTTCAAACACAATCAACACTTTTGATTTCTAAATCAAACTTGAATCATTATAAATCGGTAGGGAAAAAAAACAACGGAACAAATTTCAGTAGTCGACTGAATACAGTTAAAGAGAGAGAAAGAGCTGTGCATGTTGTTGAAAAATGGTTTAGAAAAAACATTTTAAAGTATTATTCTAAGGCTAATTTTGAGTGAGAGCCACATGTTAATGACATGTTAAGGTAGAAACTTGCTCTCCTCTGCATGGAGATCGAAATGATACATTCATATGCTTAAAATGATGAACGGGTAAATGATAAATTGACATCCAAAATGCGCATGTGCATATGTGGAATTTTAAAAGTTAAAGTAGAAGATTCTCTTGTCCTACATAAAAAAAAAAGTTGTCATGGTCTCCTCTAAATCTTATATAAAAGACTCTTCATTCCGCATTTTGAGACACTCCAAAATATGCCTAAATCTTTTATATGTATATATAAATATATGTGTGTGAATATTAAAGAGACGTTATCTCGTCATACAAACTAATGTATATCGAATCTTAAATAGTATCCCAAAAAATGTGTTGATCTCCAATCTATAAACCTTTCTTCCGGGCCATTCTATTATGGAGCACTCGAAAATGATGGTGACTCCTCAACTTCATCTCCCTAGTTCTCTTCTTCCTCCTCAGAAACCATCATTCATTTCTCCTCATTCTTCTCCATTAGCTTCGCCAGCTCCTCCAACATTCATATCTCCCGCCATATTTTCTTCTTGTTCCTCTTCTTCATCTTCATTATCATCGTCTGAATCCAGTCTTGATCTTCATTATCATCATCTAAACCCAATGACGAATTTAGGATCTTATTTCAACGGGGCACAAACAAGGATAAAACATATGAATCTAAATAAGAAAATATTTAAATTATAAATATTGTTGAATAATAAATTTTTATTCGATATTGCTTAATTAATAACAATTGTCCTCCAAAGATTTCATATTTAAAAGTGTTAGCATTATGTTTTATCGTCAAAAACGTCTAATAAAATCATCTCTACATATTAACTAAATTCAATATTTGTTGGTTTTAAAAGTCAACAAATCTTGGTGACCAAACAAATTGTAACAAAAATAAGAGAGAATAACTTAAAAAAAGTGTAAAGAAAAACTAGTGAGAGAGAGGATCTAGAGTAAAAAGATGAATATATATATATATATATATATAATTAAATGCATAAAGTAAACTGGAAATATTTTTTTTATGGGGGCACATAAGTAAGAAAACTAATTACATGGGATAAAAATAGAATAATATTTCCACTAGTCCCTTAATAGATCCGTGGCTCTCTAAACCAACACCATTCTCCATCTCATGCTGCACATAGTGCAACTCAAAGCCAACTGGGCGCTGCTGTCAAAATAAAGGTAAACGTTGTTGACGCAATTTTTGGACCTGCAAATCAAGTTTCTCTGAAATAAAACACACATAGCAGCAATGGCTGCCTTAGACGACAGAGCACAAACAAGTAGTCAAGAGTGTCCTCATTCATTTACTATAACATATAGGGCATGTTTGGTAGCTTGTATAACAATATCGTATTGTATTATGTTACAAGAATACAATGTTTGGTATACCTACCGTATTGTATAATTTTATAGAAACTGTAAAATGATACAAAATAGACCAATTAAGATGTGTTGTCTTGTATAAACTCTTCCTCTCCTCTTCGGTTTCTCACTCCCTTGCAATCTCAGAAAACCTGATCTCCATGCTTTCAGGTCTGAGTTTTCCGGCCACGGATCTATGACTCCGACGAAGGATCTTCAATCTCCCGTGACGAATCTGCAGCCTTAATAATCAAGTAAACTTTAGTTGGTTTTCATGAATTTGGGGAAAAAGTTCGAAATTTATTTTCATTTTCCATTTCTGATGCAATGATTCTTCCATAATTTCATATCACGCTCGTGTTCTCTAATATGGTTTCACTCTCAGAGCAAGCTAGTTGTTCTCGGATCACTTTCATCATCCTCAGATTGATTTATCATTCTCAGATCAGTAATCAATTTAACAGTTTAATCTCTAAATCAAACTTGAATCATCAGAAATCAGTAGGGAAAAAAAAAGTAAACGAAACAAATTCTGGTAGACGATTAAATACAAATTAAGAGAGAGAGCTCTGCGTATATTGGCCTGAACTTTTTAATCTTCATACTAGTTGACATTTCAGAATTTCAAACACAGTCAACACTTTGATTTTTAAATCAAACTTGAATCATCAGAAATAGGTAGGAAAAAAAGAGAACGGAACAAATTTCAGTAGATGACTAAGTATAGATCAAGACAGAGCTCTGCATATTGTTGGAAAATAACTTAGAAAAAGCATTTTGAAGTACCATTTTAATGCTCAATGAGCGGAACCCGCTACGTATTAGTGATGGTTTAAGACTAAAACTTGCTTTTGTCTGCGTGTAGATCAAAATGGTATATTCTTACACTTAAAATAATGAACAAGTAAATAAGAAATTGACATCCAATGTGCGTATGTGCACATGTGAAATTTTAAAAGCTAAAATGGGAATTTTTCTTCCCCGCCATCGGAATGAGAGTAAAACACATCCTGCTTTTTAAGACACACTGAAATATATTAGCCTAAACCCTTTAATCTTTATATCAGTCTACGTTTCAAATTTCAAACAGAATAATACTTATTTAATATAGATTGAGAGAGCATAGCAGTAATTGGGAAAGTTGAAGAGTATTTTGGCAATATATAGAATGGTCTAGATTTATAGCAAAGAAAGGACCATGCCGATGAGATGATTTGGCTGCAATTCCATGCCTGTAAAAGTCAATCAAAGAATCAAACTATTATACTCTATGGGAATATTAATGAACTATGATGTTCAGAAAGTAAATGACAGTTGAATCTCAGATTGTGTCAACCCATAAACCAAACGGGCTGAGATATGTTTGGTTATTGAATGGCTTTTCCATCATAGTAAACTATTTTCAACTTTTTTTTTCATAATTACCCTTATTAATTCCAGCTCCCACCACCCTTCTTTGAACCACGACAAAAGATTCGCCATCTCTCTAGGAAGACCTCCCAAACCCATGATAGTCGGCTCGTAATATTGCCCAGATCGTGCCTTCACGCAAACTTGCTAGGCCCATGGTCACGTAGCCACCTTCGCTCGGACTTGCCTTCCTTCACCCAAAGCCGCCCTCGCCTAGATCCATTGTCCTCTACCCAAAGTCGCCCTCTTCGCCTAGATGCTCCAACGAGCCCCTTACACAGATCGTCATGTGTCGGCCATGTTTTGTGCGGTGAACTTTGGTGATGAAGGATAATATTCGGGGATTGGATTGAGGGTGGGACAAAGTCTTGTTCTCGAGTCAGAGTGGCGTGGGGAACTTGTAAAAAAAATAACTCGCCTAAAGGTTAAAAGTTTTTAACAAAGACAAGATACTTTTAGCACAAAAAAGGAAGAAAAAGTAGGCCAATATACCACCAAAAGTTACATATTATCCATTACCTATGAAACACTACATATTCCACTAAAATCTGCAAAAATTTCAGCAACTCATCACGTAGTTCAAGTTTAGCAATCTGCATGAAAGGATATAAGTGGTGGGATAGAAACTTTATATCGATGTTTTTTGGCACTGTATTGTCTAGAATAAAAGAAAATGATAAGATTAAAAACAAATATTACTGACCTTAAACCTAAATTTGTTCATGCTTGCCTACATCTCATTTAGTAGTACTTGTTCTTGTTTGATGGGAAAGTGTCGCTGCAACAATTAAAATAGATAGGACTGAAGGAAAAAAAAAATGGAAGTAATCTTGAACAAACAATTAAATATTTGTTATTACCTTAATAAAGTAAGATATTGATTCAAAAACATTGTTGAATATCATTAAAGTATTAAAAAACAACGAATTTATTTTTTGTCAACGATTATGTTTCTTTATACACTATTTTTTTGTATTGCATCACTGATTTTGTTTGGAATAATAATAATTTTAATACATTTTTGTTTTGTCAATATGAATTGACATTTAGAATGTAAAGGTCAAAACAAAGAAATAAAACATCGAGAAGAGAATTGGCGTTTTGATAGTGTGAGAATTGTAAGAAAATACAAAACATATTCGTGGGTTTGTATGGTTCAAACAGTTCAAATCAATAAAACATCAATAAAAGAATTTTTGTTTTGATAATGTGAGAATTGTAAGAAAATAAAAAAAAAATTGTATTTATGGTTTGGATGGTTCAAAACTTCAAACGGTTCAAACTATAAGAATTTAAAAGGAAACTAATTTTGACCTTTGCAACCATTTTCACTATTTTAAATCTTTGCTTTATTTCGTTTACCAAATGCTAATTTTACTTGAACCAATGGTTTCAAAGACCAAAACTTGCATACCAAATGCCACCTCACAATTTTTTAGCTCTTGATAAAGCAATGTATAATTGTCTATATAAAATTCAGGTTTTGGAACGTACATGCCAACGTACTCTATAGTTTGTCCTTGAGCTTTATTTGTGATCATTGCAAAACTAAAACATATAGAAAATTCAGTTCATTTATATGGGAATGTATATTTTTTATTTTCAATCGGTTTGAACGGAATTCTAGGTAAAATACTCTTTTTCCAGAATAATAACCACTGCTACTTTATGCATCAATAATATTTAGTTGAAAATGTCGACAAATTTTTCCATTACATAATTTTTATGTGGCATTGAGATTTTGAAGCAAGATAACTGGACAATTTATTCTAGAGTTGATTAATGAGTAATTTCAATTGGTGTAACAAATTTAAAAATTCTTGAAAATGATGCAATTGCAATCAAAAAACTAACATCGATGATGGAGGGCAATTGCTACATATTTGTAAATTTAAGGTACAACTTATCAAATAAAAAATTTGTGATGAGTTTAAGAGGCAACAATGCAAATAAATTAAAATATAATAACACAATAATCAAAACTTAATACATAGATGAAACCTACAGACAACAATATCCATAAAAACATAGAAAAAATCACTAAGAAATTGAAAACAAGTATATATTAATATTAGTCTAAGTTAAAAGGTCACATTTAATTATAAAATACATAAAACATTCTAAATTATAAGATAATAAATTATAAAATAAAGGAGTTGAAACTTGCAAAGGAAAAAATAAAAATAAAACTCCTAAATCTTACCGTTTTAGATGATTATAGTTTCAACTCTTTTATATGTATATAGTTGAGATATGTGTGATGTATTTTTCGAGTTGTAATTAAAGTTTTTTTTATAATATATTATGAATAAATTATAAAAAAAATAATTAATAGAAAGAATAAATACAAGAAAAAACATTACAAGGGGATTCAAAAAGAGAAAGGGTTATTTGCACAAATAACTTCTAATGAAATGCATTTTTTTTTTTATTTTGACCCATTGACATTTAATTTTAGTGGTCTAATTAACTATAATGATATTTATAAAATATACATTTCATTAACTGATTTGACTATGAAAATGAATGAAATAAAATAACCACAATAAGAATTATAATTCAGCAGAAGCAATTGTAGATTATTTTGATGAGAAAGTAGAGATTTGAGGTCTACGAAATCTATAAAAACATAATAAAGTTAAAAAGTGTGGAGAAAATAAAATAGGCACAAAAAAGAAAAGGTTGGGAAATATTTGTGTATAACACTATGGTACAAAGACAAAAGGAGTCGAAAAAATAAAGAAAATAAAGGAAAGCCCAAAAAGAACGAAAGAAAAAGATAAGGTAAAGCATTGAAAAATAAATAAAGGAAGAAAGAAAAGTTAGAGTATTGTTTGTAGGAGACAACGGTGCACAAACAGCGTTTAACATGTAGATAAAGATAAAAGATTAAAAAAGTAATAAATAAAGATAATTTTACTCTATTGGTGAAACATAAGTATTTTAGCTATTAGATTAATTTTTTAACTGCATGATCTGTGACTAGAAGCAATCCTATATCGCATGCTGTAAATTTTTAACATGGACAATAACATATTAAACCTTTAAAATCTTAATCTGAAGACTAGAGCGAAATTGCCTTCTTCATTATAAAACTTCCCAAAAAAAAAAGGTAAATAGAAGAGGAAATATGATGTTTGTAGAAAACAGTAAAAAAGTAAATATAGAAAAAAAATAATGTAAATATGATTTTATGATGTTTATAGGAAAAAAAAATCCAAAGAAAAAACGATGCATTTGGAAGGAATATAGAAAAAGAAAAAAAGAAGGTAGACACATATTTCAACTAATATTTAGTATTTTCCTTTTATCTAAAAAAAAGATATATTGTTCTCCTAAAAAGACTCTTTTCAAAACTACGTTTTTGCTTAAAGATGTAATTTATTAAAAGTCTAAGTTACCTTTTCTTCTTTAATTAAAAAAAAATTATTAAAAGTCTAAATTACTCTTCCTTCTCACTCTCTCATGTGGTAGATTACTCTTGTCACTGACACGGGTGTTGGAACGTAATCCGGTAGGTTTTGAAGATAGAACCTACCAGGTTCCAACCTATTTTCTTTGAAACAAAGAAATGTCTACCACCTCTGATCGCTGGTGCGGGGTGCCAAAATGTAACCTAGTAAGTTCCAAAGCTAGAACCTACCAGGTTCTAACCTATTTTCTTTGAAACAAAAAAATGTCAACCACCTTCAGTCACCGGTCCAGAATGCCAAAGTGGAACCTACTAGCTTCCATCACAGAACCCATCAGGTTCTATCACAAAACTTGCCAGAACCTAATAGTTCCTAGCCCGAAATCCACTAGGTGCTGGACCAAAACTTGTTAGGTTTTGTCTTGGAACCTTCTAGGTTCCGTCGCGGAACCTGCAAATTTCGACACGAAATCTAGTAAATTATTTATTTCTTATTTTTAGCAAAATAAAATTCGTAATATTATGTGATTCTCAACAACAAAAAATACGGGGCGAAACGCTGAAACCTACCAGATTATTTCTAATTTGTTACTAAAAAAATTACTAAAAAAAGTAACAAAAAATTGCAAAACCGTCCAGAACAGTTGCAAAAACATTCCCAAAACTTACAACAAAAATGCTTCTACCCCATCTTTCTCCATCCAATCGTTCAACATCTCAGAACAGTCTTGTGCAAAATCTCTTCAACAAGTTCGACGACAAGTTACTCACATCTTTGGAGTATATTCTCCACAACATAATCTGAACAAAGAAATATGATATTGTCTCGTTGTTGATATGTCTCCAATCCACAAAACAAAAGAAATCAACACGCATTTGTAGTTCGCTCATGCTAAAACCAAACACAACGAGACAAACTAAATAAGAGATACATGATTCGGCAGCTATTACCTAGTTATGATAGTACATTAATTGATCTTTTCTTTGGTTGTAATCGAAAAACAAATTCACTTACCCGTAAACGTTGAATAAGAACAACTTGAAGGAGGAAAAAAAACCTTAAAAACTCAATAATCGTTTCCATTACATGGAATAATAAGAACTTTGATATTTTCTAGGCGTAAAATATATTAAGCTAGTACAGAAAGAGGAGAGACAAGATAGAGATATAACAATGAGTCGCCAATTAAAGGAGACATATATAGAAAGAAACGACAGTAGCAAATACTAAGAATTTGAAGAAATACCGCTTGGAGAAAGTGTCGTCAGAGGTGGCAGTGTTCTTGCTCTTCTCGCGGCTTATGGTAATGGAGTCGTTGAGAGCATCCACTCCCGAGGACCTTCTCGAGGGAGGAACTCACGGCCAAAATCTAATATCAAAATAGGAACTCACGGCGTCGCCGGCACTAGTGATCTTCGACCATCGGCGTCTTGATCTCAGACGGAATACACCGAAGATCATCAACGGGACATCCAAGGAGGTTGGCGCACCATTGTAGGTCCCAAGACGGAGATCTATCTCGATGGACAGAGCTTGGATTAAGGGAAGAGAGACTAGAGAAAGAGGATAGGGAGGAGAGAGAGAGAAGGGGTGGTGGAGAGAAAGAAAGGAGAGAGACATTGAAGGATACTAAAATAAGAGAGAGGGGGGATATTAGCTAGGATTCCTGATTTTCTGAAGGTGAAATATAACAAGCAAAGCGGTTTATGAGTAATTAGTATTTAAAAAAGAAAAAGAAAAAGGGTAGTTTTAAAAAGACAAAATGAGAGGTTTTTACAAGTAATTTACTTAGGGGCATTTTGTGTAATTTTTTTCTAAAAAACATATGGTACTCTTTCATGTTTTATTATGAGAATAAAAATCATTTTCATTTGCATGAGGTTATAACCTTATTATTCAAAAAATTATGGGCTGTAGTCTAGTATGTAGTGTATTTTTTATTTTAGATCTCATTGTTGTTAGTAGCTGTATTATAACCTTATGAGATTAAACAGGATTAAATAGGATTGCTCTTATGGGAAAAGTTACATTGGAAAATAGTATTATTATATTATTATTTTCTAGGGTGGAGAATGATTCAAAGGTAGGCATTTGATCTCATGGCGGTTTTATGTAGTCTCTTTTACATTAGATTATAGCCTAAGTACAATACAAATAATTGCAAAAACAACCATTCATCTTATTAAGATTAAGTTTCTCACCTGAAATTTTAACTAATGCGAAAATATCCCAGATTTCACAAATTTGTTACCCATCATATTACAAACTACTATATTATAATCATAAAAATATCACATTTACAAACTAATTATTAAACCTTTGCTCAAATTTCATCCAGAACACAAATTAACTTCACAATTCCATACCAAAAAAAAAATTAAGTTCAAAATATATGATTTTCAAAACACAAATTAAGATCCACAAGACAACTTTCTAATAACACAATTGATGCTTAATGAATTTCTAAAACACAAATTAACTTCTAAAATACAACTTTCAACAATAATTACTTTTTAAAAACATAAAGGGTGTTTAGCTCTCGATTATAACCAATTGGTCTAATCAATAAATAGTGTAAAACTCTCAGCAGTTATGATCAAAAGCAAAAAGTTGCTACAATATAAAACTCTTATATACTATAGTGGTTTTAACTATTGGTTTTAACTACACTTCCTAAACACCCTAGCAAATTAACTTCGTAATTAAAAAAAGCTTACAAAACCTAGATTCTAATGTCAAAGGGACATCTCCGAGAGGAGCATGGATCTCGACATTCCCCCTACGAGCATGGGTCTTGGCGTTCGCCTCGTCGTCAACTTATCAACGGGATCTCATGACCCACCTTCATCCATGGACTGTGGGTCGTGAGGCCACTGGCTCCTTGTACACCATTGTTTCGTCTCCAGACCCAACCCTAGAAGTCCATCAGCGGTGAGGTGAATGACAGTTGTGAAGGCACAAATGGAGGCAAGTTGGTCCACAGCGTGGGTGTTGTTGTTTATGTTAGACTACGTGTCTTAAGGATTAAATAATGTAATAATTTTTGAGACATTCATTTGATAAAGAATTATCATTTTATTCATATATCAAATATGTTTTTTTATGTCATTTATGTTGAATGTATTATAAGCAAATAAAAGTCTGAGATTGTCAATTTAAACCATTAAAATTGTGCATATGATAGACAGATTATGTAGAAGACATGAATCTTATAGTGATTGTCTAAATATAAAAGGTCAACAATCAAGGAATAAAGTTGAGCGCTTTATTCATGTTAAGATTGTTATGTTGTTTACATTCCAAATGAAAGATAACTTGTCTTGGTCATCGAAGTGGCTCCGCGAGTAGAGACATTGGTATATTGTCATTGGTGAAAATATATTGGATCGAGATTAAAGTTGAATTGATTTGCTTAATAATTCTATTTGAATAAATCAATTCACTTTAAACAATTATATATGTTACATCTTAATCCTAAAATGAATCAATGAGTCCATATTCTGATTAACTTGTGTCTTTTGATTTGCCAAAGAGTGACATCTTAAATTATATGAATGTACACATAGTAGTACATTGGTGATATGACTCTTGATAAACGTAAACTTGTTATCTATAGATTTGGAATCCATAGCTTTTTTACAGAGTTAATGATATATTCTTATGGGCATTATGCTATATTTGAAAAACTGAAGCGCTTAACTATTTGGATACATATGTGTAACACAATGGTGTACTATTTATATTAGTTATGAATATTAAGTATTCCAATGATAAGATAATAGATCATAAGATAAATATAATTGGAAAGGTAAAACAAAATTTATCCTTAAGTCGATTATGGATATCCTATTGGGATATTACACATTATGTTATGTCATGGACGGTTAACTTATTAGAGTTTTGTAATATATATATAGTTCAAGAGTACTGCTTTAAGCTTTTAGTGAAATAGCTTTAGAGTTGATAATTATAAAATGTATATGTGAGGAATATATTATTTTGTAATTATTGGAGCTTAATCTATATATGTCCATCAAATCCCCTTTATTAGCTCATATATTTTCCTACAAAATGGTAACTATGTTGATTCTTAGATTGGCTTAAATTCAATTGATTGGATTTAATAATTCATTTTAGTTTATTAGTTGAATTAATTCAAAATAAACATGCTGAATTATTTAAATAAATTTTATTTGATATGAGATTACCTGTAGATGACTGTTTTAATCAATAACTTCTGCATTTAGTTATTTGAATTAAAACTGAGGCTCTATGAAAGGTTCCCAGGTCAAATAGAATGAGTAAAAATACAATCGAATCAAAACCTATGAATCGGTGGGTCGAGCTTGTCTGGAGCCTTGAAAACCTATTACTAAGATAACCTTTATAGGGCAGTCGACCTCACTACACTAGGGGTGGTCGACCGATAATGCCAGATTAGAAAAATCTCATTTGCGTGTTTTTGCTGCAGGATTTGGTTCTAGATCAAACTTGGAGGCCCAATCAAATAAGAATAAATGTCCTACCAACCACTATAAGTAAGACGCGTTCCTATGGTCATTTAGATCTCTTGAGAGATTTAGAGAAAGTATTATAAAGAGAGAAACTCTACAATTCTCATAGAATTATTGGTCAACATCAAAAGCCTTAATTCTTGGTTCAATCTTGTGGTTGGAAGGAGATGTCACATAAAAGAAGGCTAAATAACGTGTGCCCACTTATATTCTGATCGTGGAAAGGACAATAGTAAGGAAGTTTACTTGGTTGAGGCTCGTTCAGTTGATTTCTCAAGTAGCAGTTTGGAGAAAAATCATTCTGTCAAAATTGCACTTTTTGGTTTACAATAGGGTACAAAGCTATTATTAATTTATTGTATATAGCATGTCTAACTCATTTTATGAAAAAAAAAATTAAAATACGTTGTGTACTTGTTTTTCAACGATTCATGGCATTAGTGGAGATCAATGTTACTTGATACTGACAAATATGAGGGCTGAGGTAGAGATCGACAATGGGGATGGAGATTGGTGGTGGAACTTAGGGGCTACTCTCAAATTTCAGATCTTAAATTTCTCGTGGTTTTAGGTTTTTTGTATTAAAGGGTTGAGATCTAAGCTAATTAGATGTATGGTTTAGATTCAATTGAATAAAAAATAATATTTGATGAAATATGGAATAATATTATAATTGTGAAAGTTAAAAAGATGGGTGTAATCAAGTGTTGTATTATTCATTTTTATTTCTATGGATTAGATTATTTTGGACAATAGATTTTAAATTTGATGGTTCTAAAAAACATTCTCCACTGATGGAAAATATTAACATCCCCACCATAATTTTCCCTTTTATTATAATAATGATTCATTATCTTGTGAAATTATGTACTATTCCTCTATGCAACATTTCTAAAATGGACAAAATGGCATTTTATATTCAAAAAGCATCATTTTGGGTTTAGCTAAACGCAACATTTGTTCTTAGATTTTTTAAAATTCAAAAAGTATCCTATATGTTTTTCAAATTATCCAAAAAGCATCTTTTTTTAAAAATTTTTTCTGGTTTAATCTTTTGTAAATGAGTAAATTATCTTTAGGGCACTTACACAATCTAAGACATGTGCTGGGTTATATCAACTCCTAACCTCCCCTCTTGGATTCACCGTTAATGTGAAAGAATCATTTAAATGTTTTTTTCCCCCTTTTCATTTTTAGAAGAATATAGAATCTTTTTTGACAATGTATATATACACACATATATATACACACACACATAAACTTTAGCATTTAATAGAATTTACATAGAATTTATTCTGTACAGTTTCGTATTCTTAGTTTAGTTGTATAATTGGTTTATTCTACACTACAAAAATACTCTTTACATATAATTTTAAGTCTGTAGGGTATTTAGAATGATAGTTTAAACCATCAGTTTAGGTCTAAGAACTGTAATATGTGAGATCTTTACACTATATTTTTTGCTATAGCATGTAAAAGCTTTACACTGTTTACAGTTCAAACTATTAATTTGAACTACTTTTCTAAACACCTTATACAAGTATCCAGAAGTTGACTAATATGAAATTGATCACAATTCTTCATGTATTTTAGAATGTTTTTGAAATGTTAGTTAGACTAATTAAAATATAAAGTTTTTAACAGCCATAGTAAAAAATAAAAATTACTACAATGTAAAATTCTTACGCTTTAAAGTTTTAAAACCTAAAACGTACTTTGTTATAACCAATTTACCAAATGGCTCGTTAGTTTTTTAAAGTTTTTTTGGAAGGATCTTTTTAGTTTCTTTTAATGTAAGATCATTTGGGTGTTGGGTTGTAGTTTCACCGAGGTCCTCTAGGATGATTTCAAAGGGTATATTTGTCTCTTTCTTGTGAACAAAAGTATTCTTTTGGAATGGTGTGAAACAAAGAAGGATCATTTTTTTATTTTAGAAAAAATCTAGCGGCAAACGTTGTGTTACTTTTTTATTTTTATTTGCTGTGCTTTTTGGATTTTTTTCTCAAATTGGTGAGTAAGAGGATATTTAGCTTAGGAGAGTATAAACTATAAATTTAATTATAAATAATATAAAATTTTTATATATTATATTAAAAAATTATTTATATGTTATAATAAAAATAATTCCGAACATAATTTTTGTACCTACTCAAACATGTTATAAAATAATTTCACTGAGGACAAATTTACGCCATTTTCGGATTCGAGCTCAATTTTTAGATCCGAGCGAGCGAGCAACAATGGCGAATACCAGTAATCCAGAGCATTTGAACTTCCAGAAGTACGGCGTCCCTTTCTATGCCGTCGCTTGGGTTCCCTACAAGTCCATCAGATTCGACGCCAAATCCGAAGAAGAGAAGAAAGACGACCAGCCAGATCGGAACGACGACAGGAACTACGTCGTCTTGGCAGGCGGCGGCGGCGAGGGGGGGAGCGGGATCCCGAACGCCATCGTTATCTCCGAGTTTGATCTAGCCTCCAATTCTCTCTCCGATCAGCCTGTGAATTTCCCCGATCCCCTCTCTTCGAGCTTAGGTCAAGTTTTCTCCTTTTTGTTAATCGCTGAACCGATTTTTGCAATGAATGCAGGTTTTTAGACATGGAACTGGTTCTGATTTGCCTTATCGAATGGCGGTTCATCCCGGTGGAGAGGGACTCATTTGCTCATTTCCAAAATGTTGCAGGTATTTCATTGAACCTCTTTTAGTCTTTCAGTGAAGTTATGATTTGCTTGTTAAAGTCATGATCTTGTCGCGCCGATATAGTTTAGTATAATTTATAACTATATTAGTGGGATTTTTTTTTTTTCTTGAACCTTCGTAATATAGCTGGGAAAATTGCGAGAAATGCCATACTTTACTATCCAAATTTTTCTATACCAATGGATGATGTAGTGGTATAAAATGTAGTTATGGAAAATTCTATTTTATCAATTGAAGGTTGATATTCCACTTAGTATATCGAATGGTGTAAGAGAAGGTATGTTAGCATTATTTATTCATCTGAGAGGACAGAGAAGATTGTACTTTAGTAATTGGTGGGTTAATAATTAGACATTTCATGCAGATGGTTTGAGTGGGATGGAGAACATAGCTCTGAAGGTCATAGACTGGGTGTCAGGCAGTCTGAGAAAGAGCTTACCTTATTGCAAGACGTTGAGCAACAGTTAGCATTGGCATTTAACGATGAGGGTTCTGTACTTGCATCTGGTGGTGAGGTAGATTACCATCCTCACATTTTTTTTGCTATGTATAGAGAAAGAAAAATACAAATTGTCCCACCCAATAAGGGGAAAAGTGAATCACTTTGTAAAATGTTGTTTCATTGTGTATTCTCAATGACTATTCTAGTTTTAGAGTCATTAGCTCTTCTTCTACTTAGAGGCGTCATTTTGTATTGCTAAGTGAAGTGTTGCTACATCTAATAGATACAGAATTTAGGTTTTGCCTCTAGGACCTACACTAATAACTGGTGCTTTACCTCTTATTTTACTGCTTTTGCAATTCTACATGTTTTTTAAAAAGCCAATTGATATTGAAAAAAAAAAAGTGTTTTTTTTCCCCAAAACAGCATGCTTTATAATGATTTGACTTTGTTGCAGTACAGGATGGCAATTTAAAGGTTTTCAAATGGCCTAGCATGGAAATTATTCTTAATGAAGCTCAGGCTCATGCGAGTGTGAAGGATTTAGATTTCAGGTTTGAAATGCCACTATAAAAAGGAAACAGGAGATAATTGTTTCATATTTTTTATTTTGGTTTTGTACTTATCTCCTGGCATAATGGCTTTGCCCAGCCGTGATGGACAATTGCTCATCTCCCTGGGAAGTGGTGGCTGTAGGGTGTGGGATGTAACTTCATCAACAGCTGTAGCTTCTCTGCCAAAGGGAAATGTGAGTAACTCTCAAGACGCTTCATTGCTCCTGTTCACCTTTTGACAAACAGTCAATCAATATAAATGGAACAGCTACCTTCAAGAGTAGGAGAATGTAGCATACAACTTAATCTGACAAAGTTTTGATTGGTTTTGCAACTCGGTAAAGATCCTAGTTTTCTGCTGGGATCACCAATTGGGCAAAATTTGTGCGCTCATAGTTTCCATTTGTGACTTAGTCACATTGACGAAGTCTTGATATATATATGTAAAATGAAGTAACTGGTCTGCAAGCTGATTGGTTTTACGTGCATACAGGGTGAAATTTTCTGTGCGTGCAGATTTTCTCAAACCAATGAGAAGAATCCGGTTCTATACACCGCTGCCGTGACTGGTGGACAGAAATCATTTATACTTTACCTTCATTCTTAAATGGTTTCCTCAATGTTGTTGTTCCGTGAGTTAAACATCATAGGTCTTTGTATGGTACAGGCAGAGGGGGAAGCGTTGCAACATGGAACACAACCACATGGAAGAGGATCACTTCTAAGTCTGTTGTCCGTGATACAATTTCAGCCTTTGATGTCTCTGCTGATGGAAAGTTCCTTGCATGGTAAATTCTTCACTTTGTGGTTTGTAAAATCAGACAGTGAGGTACGAAATAAATTAAACAGATTTTTTTTTAAAAAAAAAATCTCTTTTCTTTTTCTCTGTGGAATCACAGTGGAACAACTCAAGGAGATGTTGTGATTATAAACTCAACAAGTATGCGGACTCATCAAGTGATTAAAAAGGCACACCTTGGCTTTGTAACTGCATTGAGATTCTCGCCCAATTCAAGGTTTTTTACATTTTCTTTGCCTCTATGCTTATAACAAACCAGGATTTGTTTTCCTTGTAAGAACCACTAGTGAACCTTGTTACTTAACTAAATACAGGGCTTTGGCATCTGCCTCCATGGACTCAAGTGCAAGGGTGACAATAATTGAGGAGGCAAAGGAAAATCGTAAGTGTCATCCACGTCTTTCTGAATGAATGATCGAGTATTATGTCTATTGTTTATCATGGCAACTGTTTAAGATGCTTCTTTACATCCTAGTTAACACATTGGTCACATAACTTACCTCTTATTGGAGAGCCAAGTTGGCTATTAAAGTAATTTTAAGCAAAATAGCAGCTCTAACCTCCTTGCTAGTTACTTACAAGTTACCACATATTGTAACGAATACACAAACCTTTTATTTTTTTTTTTCACGTTGAGGTTTGTTTGAAACACTGTGTGGAGCCATTTTTTAAATGATAGCTTCTTGAAAGAAATTGAAACGGCATTATGGAGTAGAAAATTTTGCGTAAAACCAACTTGATAATACGAAGTGATACTTGTATAAAACGAAGGGATATTAAGATTTATGTATACATATTAAGACAGAGAGTCCCGTGAAAATTTTTTATGACAAATGTTGGTGGTGCTCAAGTAACGGGTAGTTCCGGTAGTTATCCAATGACGTCATAGTAAACTTGTTTTTACCACAAAACTACATGAATTGAAGAAAAGATTATGACGCTTAGTTCATAGATCTATTCTCTCCCCTTTTTGTTTCGGCTCTTAGTTTGGTCCTTCAGAATTTGACATTTTCTTGTGTTTCCTTTGCAGGAGAATTTAGATTCTGGCTCATTATATTGATTATCCTAATAGCCATTGCTGCATATTTCTTTAAGAACCCCCAGAGTTTGGAGTCATTTACCAAAAAATAGAATGCCTACGCCGCAGCAGTTGGAAAAGCTTTATGAAGTTTGCAATAAAGCTCTTTTGTGCTTCTCAAAGCTAAAAGCCTGGAAATGCTTTGTCTGTATCGTGGTTTCTCCTTTTTTTTTGGTCTTCTGTATAGTAGTTGATGTTGCGTGGGTCGACGTTTGGCCGGTTCCAACCTACTATTCGTTACTCAAATAACCAGTGTTGGAAATGAGATATAATAGGATTTTGGATGACATAGTTCTCTCGAAGGGGAAGTTAAACGGATGTCTATCTACTATAATAAAATTATACCTTCGGGAGAAAATGCAAATTTTCGTTAAAACTTTTACGTTTGCCGCGGTCCATGGAGTACAATCTGAATGGTTTTTGGGTACCTTAGAAGTCTTTTTTATTTTAATTACTTTTTTTGCATGTTATACCTTGTTTTTTAAGTTTAATGACAGCCTTTCCTATTGTAATGATATTCCTTTGTTTAGTGAAAGAAATAGAATACGAATCTAGAAACACTGACCATTTGGTACAAAATGCGACGGAATAAATGGTAAGCAATATAGAGGAAAACTCAAGCGGGTGTTGGCTCTCACTAAGAACCAGATGGTTCAAAATCATCAACAAAAAAAAAAAAAATTGTAAAGTTTTCAACAGTTACAATAAAAAGTAAAAAATTGTTACAATGTAAAACTTTTATATGCTATAGTATTCTTAATCAATTAGTTTTAACCAAAGTTTCCAAACACCCTAGTAATTATTAGATTAGTTTCCTGAATTTCTACAGTGCACACACGATCCAAAAAGAATAAACGCAGCTTGTTGGGAAGTTCCTGTTGAAAACTGTACTTAATAGAAACCTGTGCAACAAGACGATGGAATGCAGTGAAAAAAGATACCGCCATTGCAATATGCAGCCAAGGAGAACTTTTCTTTGCAATTAGAGTCGGAAAATACAAAATTAGTGTCGTTTTCTTTGGTAGAGCGAGTAACCAACTAGGGCAGACATCAAAAACGTCCATAGTACCTGCCACAAGAAGTCACATTTTAAATACTGAATAAGGTTGGGAAACACTAATGTTATGAAGGAATGTCCAAGGAAAAGGGTAATTGGAAGTACTGTATTGATTGTATGCCAGCGTTCAAGCCTTCTAATTCTTGATTGCATGTCTTCAATGACCCCTTCCATTGGAGAAATCTCCCGGGTCGGTGAGGATTCAGAAGCCGAACAGCTTCCCTGTTACCACAACAATTATGGTAAATATTTGGATATGCGGCAACACTTCAAGGATGTTAGAGTTGTGTTTATTTGGAAGATGGGGTCTAATAGAAGTCGCTGATTCTAGTTTTGAAACCTTACTTTTGTGGAAAATGGTCTTTTTAACGGTTATATAGGTGTCACAAATACAGCAATAATGTTAACAGAGGAGTAAAATTACCTGAGATTGAATAAATTCCACAAGCTCGTGCAACCTTGCAGCTTGATGAGTGTGAATACCAGCAGAACTCCTTTCCAGTGCAGGTAATCTTTCCAGTACTATTTGAAGATAACTCTACATAAACAAAAATAAAATAAAAACAAGGAACAAATCAGACAAAATAAAATAAACGGGAAGTCAAAATCTCAGACACACCAAAATGGAAGAAAAATAGTCATCGAATTTACATCGTTTAACAAACGAGGAAAGCCCTCTCGCGGTACATATGTATGCACAGTTTTATAAATAACAAACCACAGATGTGGAAGGAAACACGAAAAAAAGCGGCAGTAACACACGAACTCACCCCGCGTATACTAGTATTAAGACCTTATGACCAGATCTCTTCCATTCTTAACCGAATTATAATATGAAATTATACATCATACGAACATACAGTACAATTAAGGCAAGAACCTTTGTCGTATATGAACCATCCAGGTCAAGCATGGAACCAGCAGCTGCGACTGCGTCTTTATTAGCCCCCTTGATTTGTAGGTAAGGACCAAGCTCATCTTGTAAATGGTCAACCTCAATTAAAATCTAAATCAGACAATAAAAATGTAAAATTTAAACATCAGAAACTGGAAATAGAATATACTTCAATTACACAAGCGTCAAAAGATACAAATTAATAACTATTTAGCGCAAAAGATAAGCAAAATAAATCATAAATTATATGACCTTTCCATCTTGGTAAATGAACGCAGATGCTTCAATATAAGCTACAGCTTGATACCTAACGTCACAGAATGATAATAATAGTTATCAACTAATAAGTACCGAATTTACGCAACCACCACAGTTCAAAAAGAGAGTATACCCAAGGTTAAGAAGGCCAGCAACTGTACTGATGCTGATATCAAAATCCACTTTCGGTTGAATGATGAAATTTCCTTCTCTTATGGGCTAGTAATTATTCAAACAAAATGCCAAATCAAGTTACTACAATTTCAAATAGAGTAATTATAACAAGGAAACGAAAAATGTTTCCGCTTCAAACCTCACGTATCAACAGTGCAAATCTGCCCTCACATATTCTAACCCGAATGCAATCACTTTCTGTCAACTGCCCGTTAGTAGGAATTCCAGGAAGCTTGAAATATATGTCGATGAAATTCTGAACAGAGCTGCAGAACTTAGCTGGATCAAGAATTTTTAGGATATCTTGATAACCCACCTGTTACCAATTGAACAACAAAGAGATCGTAAGTCAGAGGCAAATCATCTGCACGTAAATTTGAGATAGAGAATACGACAATGCCCTACTTGTTTGCTACTCTTCAACACAAACAATGAGCTCTCAGGAGAAAGCACAGGATCAAAGTCATTTCGAATTTTGAGCTGCAAGCAAAAAGAACACATGGCTTTTTAAACTCGTGATAAAACTAAATGTAGCTAAGATTAGTGTTGTTATATCAGTACAGTATAATACATACATTAATATACGCCCAGAAAGGAGAAGGAATACCCACATTACAAAACTCTTTAAAAAAAAATCTCGAGTAGGGCTCCTGCCAAATCACTATTGGTGTTTGCTTAAAGAAGGTCGGATTACAAGATTGCTCAAATTCAAAAGAAAGGCTAAATATCTTGACATATTAAGACCCACAAATCATGGATGCCGCCAAACAAATATATCGAACAGAGACAGACAGACAGAAAATAAACTCCTCATTGTTTATAACTAAAAATTTTCAAAGGCTCCAAATCCACTAACATGTGCATGAACAAGGTGTGGTTCAATGTGTTGCTGAAACATTGGAAACACTGTAGTCATAATCTCATTCTGGGACATGAAGTACCCTATTCTACTTTTATCCCTCTGAACACGAGAAATCAGATGCGAGTGAACACCGCCAACCTGTTTTTATAGAACAAAAAAATGACAATAAGATAAAAGAAAGTTAGAATTGGCTACTCTCTCTTCATCAAAGATCAAGCTCAGAGGGAGAGTGGCGGAGGAAGACGAAACTGATAAAGAAAAGAAGAATATAAAAGCCTCGGAAATGGAATTAGGAAGTTATCCTTACAACAGCAATCCACAAGTCCAGGGATTTTCGGATATCAGGATGCAGAGCATAAACTCCTTCAAAAATGATCTGCTTAAAAAAAACACTGGACAATTTTATTAAGTTGGAAAAAAAATAAAACAAAAGCTAAAATCAATAAGGTTAATAAATGAATAGTTAACTATGGTGATCATGAAAACTGTGTGATGTATTAGACAAACAATTATCTAAAGCTACATGCTTTACTTCAAGTAATATTAATTCATCATAATATTTTCAGATATAATGGAAAATTTTCCCATTGTGGTACACTAAGGGTCCATTTGTTTCTTGTATTCTAGTGATTGGATTCAAATCATTAGCATCCTTTGAATACGTGCTTGTTTCCCCCAGAATTCAAATCAAGTGAGTATTTTGAATCTAAGTTTTCAAAGTTCTAACCCCCCTTAAACTCTTAAGACTTGGATACTTTTGCTACAGTAAAAGCTGAAAATTCTCTCTCTTATATTTGAGGGGAAAAAATTATAACTTCTTCATTTGATATATGATTGAGACGAATCTTTTTTCATTACATTCCTAATAAAGCAAAAAAATAAATTAAGATTCATATTGCATACTTTTTAGGATCATGAACATTAAGATTTCATTAGATTTGTTAATAAATCAAAAACTTCTTTCACTACCTCTCCAAACACAAATTCTAATTTTATTCTATATTCAAACTAGAGCTTTAAATACACATCCAAATATCAATTCAGATAGTAATTTAAATTACACAACTCAAATCAAAATAATCCAAACCAACATAATTCGAATCCATTTACCAAACAGACCCTAAATAGTTCAAAGCCAACCCCTTCTCCATTCACTTTTCTTTCTACAAACAAGCTCCACTTTTCCCCCTTTCCAAAAAAGTATTATGACATTTAATACCAAGCACAGCAATGCAAAACATAATTAATCTAAGAAAATCCATAACTGACCACTCCACAATCTTCGGAAACTTCGAGTTCCTTGAAGCCACTCCGAGCACCAGTCTCCAAATCAAACACAGGCACTTTTGTTCTTTGGCCATTTCTTATGTCATCAATATTCTGCAGACGATTGTCTAATAGTGTTAGATGGTAATAAAACCTTCATTTTGTTAGAAAACACCCAATAATTTGTAATTAATAAGCTTTATCATGATTTTTATTGAAAGTCTAAACTCAAATAAAAGCAGTAGCAAATCAAAATGTACAAGACAAATAATTCGTCCCAATATTGGAAAAGGAAAGGTTTCAACAACATATAATAGCAGAATGAAACCCAAAACATAAAGCGTCCATCTTTGCTTTCGCATCCACCAGCGAAACCTATTAGTAAACCTCCACCTTTGTTCATTACTCAAACATTACAAATCACAAAAAATAATTCCTAAATCCATGCAAATCTTTCATGTAGACTTGTTTATGTTAATTATATTTTAAATTTTACAAATATGGTACAATCGACAACTGTTATAGCAATATATGTTTTCTGCTATAAATGTTGGTTTTGTATATTGCTAATAACTTTCAGAACATCACAAACCAAAAGTGATCTTAATAAATTTATTTACACTTCATCGCAGCATATATAATTGTTTTGAGGTATGACTAAACAGATGTTAAAGAGGAAACTTTAGTATTGTACAATAAAATATGCCCCATGAGACATGCATAATGATTAACAACTTACTTTTGAGAGCAAGGATAAATCAAGGACGCTAAAGTCATCATACTTGAAATCCTTTACATGTTCAGACCTATAATAGCTTTCGAGTGAAACTACTTCACAACCAACTATATTTGCCATTTTGTGAGCCAAACTAGTCTTTCCTGATCCACTTGGACCTCCTGCAACGACATAAGAAACATCTCACGCCAAGATAACATCAAGATGCTAAAAAAGCAGGCTGAAGAAGTCCCAGAATGTCAAGTTCAACTTATAAAAAAAAATGATCGAGTTTAAACTACTTGTTTTTGAAATGTAAATTACTAATTGGTTTAGTAAAAAGAAAAGGACCCCACCAAAATACTACTTTGTTATTACCCCATTCAAATGGAAATGATAAGCTCAGTAGCCATGTCCAAACACCAAAAAAAAAAATGGCGTGCTACAAACCATTGGGTAGAACCCACCCTCGCAAAACTAGCTTGCAGGGGGAGAGAACCCAGGTTATAAACCCAAAAACCCACTACTGTCCTAGGACTTTTGCCATCTAACAACCTGCAAATACCCCCTCCAATTTCCACAACTCATCAACCAAAAATTCACAAAAACATGATCTAGAAAGAGCACATTAAAAGCAGGATATTGATGCACCAAAACAACATAACATCCTTATGCTTCCACATGTAGAAGATAAAATCAGATATCCAAAGCCGTAGGAGACAAGTTTGCATATACAAATTAAATCCACCGTCTCATCCACCATGTGAAAGCTGGATTCCCAGCCAAATGGATTACACAACAACATTACCGAATATAAGCATGCTTATTATAATTCCTATACGGATCAATATGCAGACTACAATAACATAAGAAATATGAAATGCTAATAGTAACTTCTAAAAGAGGCAAAAATGCTGACAACAGAAAACTCAACCACAAGAGGAGAGGAGGCGGGTTCAACTCAAGCCACCTTATCAATGCCAACAATAACTGGGAAACCTTTTTTCTCCAAAACAACACAACATCCTTATGCTTCCACATGTAGAAGATAAAATCAAAGATCCAAGGTCATAGCAGACAAGTTTGCATATATAAATTAAATCTGTCTCATCCACCATGTGAAAGCTGGATTCCCAGCCAAATGGATTACACAACAAAAGTACCGAATATAAGCATGCTTATTATAATTCCGATACGGATCAATATGCAGACTACAATAACACAAGAAATATGTAATGCTAATAGTAACTTCTAAAAGAGGCAAAAAAGCTGAAAAGTGCAAACTCAACCACAACAGGAGGAGAGGAGGCGGGTTCAACTCAAACCCACATTACCAATTCCAACTATAACTGGGAAACCTTTATTCTCCAACAAAGCCTGAAATAATCAACAAAACACTATATTAAAATATTAGGTTCAAGTTCTCACAATGGAAGTTTCCAAAGGTTCCTCTAAACGTACCTTTTTTTCCTCCACATTAAATCTTACTATCAACTTATCTTAGACTCCTTACCTGAATTGCTTGCACAGCAAGAAGCAATCCCCTATCCAAGTCATATGAATCCGGCATTGGTGCAAGTTTCATGGTATCCCTGAAAGTGGAAGGATCTGTGGTTGCTTCATGAGAGAGGTCTAAACATGGTAGTTGTAGCATGCCCAGAAAACAGTTTTATGACAAGCAGGAGAACGTAATTTCAATGTTAAGGAAACATACCTATGGTCGAGCTATCAGTACAAGGAAGATCTGACGAAATGAATTGCCATGTTGCCACTACAGGTTCCATTGTTGCTTTTGTTGGGGATCGAGTCCATGGCTGAGATAAATCTTCAAGCCTAGTTACAAGATTCGGAGTAACTCGGATGGGCCTGGGTGCAGCTATCATTCTGTCTTGGTTACTGGTCACAAAAGTTCTAGTCAAAAGCGGAGGTGTATTAAGACGAGGTACACCTGCACAAGAAGGGGGAAAAGATCTATCATACACCGAAACTAAAAATGATTATAAAGAGTACGACTGTGGAAACTCACATGTCAAATGTCCAGCAAGTAATATAATATTTAACAGAGGAATAAGCATTTATTAAAAGAACAAACAGAAGAATGTCTGGTATGCAACCTTGTTTGTCCAGAATCATCTCCAGATATGATTTAGTGATCCAAGGTCCCTCGATTCCCATCTTTAACGCTTCTTTTCCAACCGTCTACAGAAAATAAGTTCAAGCAAAATGAAAAAGTTTTAGTGAGAATTAATCCCCGACCATCTTGCACGAGTCTCAAAATTTAAATAACTTGCTCCCTCGGGACAATCAGTAGCAAAACTGTATGAGACTCCAACTCTTTTAAAACATGTAATTCATAACTAGAACAAAAACACGCCATATACAAAACCTATGAAGTTTGTGCTATCACTCTACATGGTTAAAAATGATCGTGACCTCAATTATCAAGACCATCTCTCCAGGAAGGGAAAAACAAGGGTCAAATATAATGATTCTGATTCCCAAGTCAGAATTTCATGTTAAGCGTAAAACTAGACCCTCAAGAGAACATTCAAACTTCCAGCATTAAAAAAATAACCATTTAAAATCCAATTCAGACATTTTTATGCTCTTTTTCTTCATTTTTGATCCACAAGGGAATTCCTTTTTATTTTTGATCCACCAAACAGGTCCATGAATCCTCCTCTCTGTGCCCAAAAGGTCCTTCTTATGTTATAGAATTAACTTTAAAGAAGAGGATAATAATCCAATACATCGTTACCGATAGAAGAACATATATCATAACTAGGACAGAAGCAGAAGTAAACCTTGGGAAAGATAAAACAATGGGTAGTTATAATAACTTTACAAAAGAACGCCAGGGTCATACTTTCCTATTTGTGCCTCTCAGGACCATGAATGTCTCATCAAGAGTCTCAATGGTTTCGAGCGAAATTGACACATTGTCATTATTGACTGAAGTAGATGCTCGTTTGTAACTGACAACTACATTGTATCCCAAAGCAAGCAGCCCACCTAAAGTCATCTTTCCAACCTGCTTTGATGTTAAAAGATAGTTGGTAAGAGAAGCATTTAAATTTTTTTACATATGAAAAAACCTACAAACTATATAGGCCGTAAATATGAGGCCTTCCAAACAAGTTTCAAGTAGGAATCTAAATTTAAAACAAAAATCTAAATCCCTTAACAAATTAGTCGTAACATAAATTGCTTAAAAATTATAAACAAGGCTGTTGATGTTGATTTACAGTTCTTGCATTCCTACCTAAAATGTCACAACTGCGAGAATCCCATCCAAGAATTTTAGACCACAACAATGTCAAATGTTTACTACCTTAAGTTTGTTTGGCTACTTGTAAATAGAATCTTACAAATCATATCTCATGACTTGATGCAAAATAGTTTGCAATTAAAGAATTTGCCTAAAAAGGCTAACAACTTTGCATGAAAAGTAGAAACAAGTTACCAAGGTGTCATTCTGCAGGTGAAATTTGACATGCAACAGCTTATATGGAAAAGCAAACAAATTTCCGTGCAATTTATAGTCAAATTGTAGAGATGTCTTTTTGATAGTGGGACATGGGATTAGATTGAAAGGAATTGGTTAGGATTTGGGAAGCTCGGATTCAGTAAAGAAAAAATAAAAATAACTAAAAGCGATGTGTGTCACTGTGTTATTGTAGTTGCTTTACCTAAAACATTCAAGGAAACACAGCTCATCCAAGTAAATTTCATTTATTCATGTATCAATCTGGTCGCTGGGATGATACGTCATACCTCAAACTCAGCTTTTGGCCTGATGATGAAGTTTTTGTCAACAATCCTCTGGTCACCAAGAGACAGATAATATCTAATTCCAGATTGACGGACTTTAATCCAATCATTTATCCGTGCTTCTTCACTTGCTGAAGGAGGTCTAAGATACATCTCAATAAAACTGAAAGAAAAAGGCAACAAATTTTCATGATTCATGAAAATACAAGAAGCAATGAGAGATTCCTCAATTCTAGATCCTTGTAAGAAATGCTTAAAGCTAAGAAGGATAATCTGCCTACACACTCACTTATCTGTTTCTACTTCATATCCTTGAAATAAATAAGAGGACTGCCCATCTGGTGACTGTAACAAAAACTCTAAAATTTAGTCAGATTATTTAAGCATGTGATAAACAAAAGTAGAAATTTTTAATACATGAAACAGAATTTCAGTTCAAACCACAAGCCAGAAAATAAATTTGACGTAAATTTATAAGAGAGCTCACACAATGCTAATAATGTAAGAAAGGAGACGAATCATGCACATATACATGTAATCCTAGTATATCTCTGAGCTTAAATGAACCATACCTACTTCAGGAAGAATCATAACGCTCCTCCAATAGGGCATTGCATATGACCAAAAAGACGGATATCCTTACATCTACTTTATTCTCCTAAGCTGCCTCTATGCATATCATTGCTAATTTATATGTCTAATAAATTATAATACAGACTCAAATTCAATTTCGGCAGTTTATCCTTGAAAACAACAATAAGCAAGTCTTTGTTTCCTAACTACTTGAGATTCAGCATTATAGTGAAAGCATGTGGTTAAAAAGCATTAGCTGGAGAGTCGATGTTCTGATAAAATCCAAAAAGTCATTCAGAAATATAACTCCCATAGCAGCATAAATGAGGATCGAGGACGGTCCATGTTCTATGCACTTATAGATAAGTAGAATGACAATAAAAAAAATAACATGCAAGAGAGGCTTACACACCTCACTTCGGCACTTTAGTTTATAAATTGCTTCCCGAAAAGATGAGACAAAGCTGTTGTTAATTCTAATCTGCAGAATGAACCAAAATGCAGAGAATTACGAATCAGCAACAGTGGTAAAAACAGATCTTATTTTAGGGAAATTATAGATTAGAAAAAATAGTGGGGTGATATTTAGCAGACGTGTGTGCACGCATGCATGTGTCTGCACGTGTATTGGAGAAGAAAATAGCCTCCTGGCCCCACCCAAGCTACAAGCAGAAATCATCAACCTGTGCATGATGAAGGTCGGGCTCAATATGTTTCCTAAACAATGGGAAAATGCTGTCAATAAGGGAGTCCAACGAACAAGAATCTCCAATATCATATCGAACTTTGGACAGGAGACTAAAATGAACACCACCAACCTAATATAACAGATAAAAATACAAAGAATTAAATGAGTTTTTTCACCGTTAATTGAAAACCGGTTCATTAAAGGGTAGGACTAAAAAACTACCACTGCAACTCGAATATCCAGCAAAGAGCGCAATTTTGCATGTAGAGCATAGGTGCCATCAACTATTACCTATATAGCGGGAGAAGAAATTAGCACAACGTATATACATACATTGGATATGAACATATATGCATGCTCCCATATATTTCCTTGAATTTGACTCAATGGTCATCACGATTGTCTTGCTAAATGTTTACTCAGACATCCTTACCACCCCAGAAGAAGCACTCTTTATTGTTTCTGAACCAACACGCCTCTTTTGTTGATAGTCGAACACCGGGATCGCTGTGTCTTTACCAGTTGTCAAATCCTATTACATCACTCGAGTCATGTTACTAATGCATCTTGCATAGACACAACAACAACATGCATAAATATAAGCATAGCACTCAATGCGTTGATTTAAGACTAAAGATGCATTGACATACTCAGAACCTAAGTAAGTTGTCTTTACCGGATAAATCAGCCCGGAGTTCATTTTGAAAAATAAACAAGCAAATAAACTCTTAGGTCTTTGTTTTGGGAGTACAGAGAAGATGTCATTATTGTAAGGGTTTGCGGAGATAGCCATTTCAAGACTTTTCCAAATAGAATCTTTCATACCTTCTCAAACTATATAAAACAACATAGACTGCAAAAGGAAACTCCCAAGTGGTCTGACATGATTAAATTAATTCACTTTGGCATATAAAGTCGCGTTTGGGGAACGTATTTTAAACCATAAATTTGTGGTTCAAACTAACTTTACCATTATTCTCTCACAAAATTTGAATTTCAGACCAACTTTTATCAAACTCTTGGTTTGAACTACGTTCTTAAACGCCACGAACAAAGATTTCCAGTATATAAGCATAAGCGCACCTCGAGATTTCGAACTAGTGTCTCAAAATCTATTGTACCCAAATCATTCCCTTCATCAACTCCATTCCGATAATTCTCCATTGACACAACAATACACCCAATAACAGATGCCACCTTTTCTGCTAAGCTTCAGAGACCATAATAAAAAAGAGATTAAAAAAATTCAACCAAGTCCAAACAGCAACTACTTTTTCGTCTACAAAGAATTCAAGCATACCTTGTTTTACCGGAGCCGCTAGGGCCACCAATACCAACTGTTACGAGACCCTCTTTTTTCTCTCTAAGTTCTTGGATGGATTTTACTAACAAATAATACCCATGATCAAAAGACTGCATCATTGCAAGACAAGCCACAATTAGAACTTCGCGGTAAAAGTCCACAAAGCATTGGTGACGGTACACAAATAAGATAAAAGCAAACAGATTTCATTCGAATGCAACACCTAAGATAGTTAGAAAACTTCCATTTTCTACAAGTTATATACCATAACTATAGAAAGCAACAGAGCAATCTCTAATGCAAATTGTGAAGCAAAGTTTGATTGGAACACAACACATAAACTAGATTCACTTCTAGCATACAAGCACAACTTAGCAGCTCAAACTACATATAGTTATTAAACTACTGTGAATGACCAAATGTCAATATTTTGTCATTCATAAGGGTTAAGCGGTTAAGCGCTCCAGCATCAGTCATTTGGCGGGGTTGTTAGCTTGTTTGTTCTTCTCAACAAGATGTTAGGATTGAGTCGATCCCACCATGGTGAACGAGTATAAGAGCAATCCATTTCTTGAGGAATCCATATGCTACACGGGAATGCACTACCTTCTATCCCTATAACCTTTTTTTCCCTTCAACAAGAAAGTGGTCAAGTGCTCTCTAACTACATACACCATCCTAGAGCATGTGCATTATAAGAAAAAAAAGTACATATGAACTATGAAGTAATATGAGTTCACAAAAACAATAGAATAAACTCATTTGTTATTTTGATGGTAGAATTAGTGTTACACGAACCTACCAATGCCAATGCATTTCACAATTCACGTGCAGAAGATTGGGGAAAAAAATTGCAAACAGCCAGCTAAGATAAAAAGCAACAAAATTTAACATAAACCCACACAAATTTATGTGATAAAAAAATCCCAAAACCCCACCAACACACAAAGTATCCAACTTGGCCATTAAAAAAAAGAGTGCTTCGCAAACCCAAATTAACCATAGAAAGACATTGGTGAATTCATCAACAAACAAAACAAAACAACAAACATAAAACAAAATAAAAGAAAAGGAAAGGAAAAACGTACCACATGAAGAGGGAGAGATTGGAGGATAGAGGAGGATGAGGAGGAAGTAGAAGGTTGTTGTTGGAAGTTAGCGCGGCCTCCTTCTTGGAGTACTCGCTGTACAACTTCATCGTCCATGTTTTCCAGAAACTAGAAATTTCCACTTTCAATTTCACCAAAAAAAGAAGAGCTTGATTTTAATTTTGATTGTGGCTATTTTTCCCTTTTCAATCTCTCAATTGAAGTTTCAATTTTTCTTTTCTGGGTTTTGCTTGTTTGTGAAGTTGAGAGGAATCTATTATCAAATCGATCAAATTAAATAAAAAAAAAAAAGTATACGAAACTAATGATAAGTTTGGTACGATGAAGTGAATTATTCAATAAATAATAAACTTTTTTTTTTTTTTTGGGTTGGCCTTGTTTCTTTCTATTTGTTCTACGCTTTTGCTTGCTAACGCTCTCTTCCTTTGCCAATCTTCTCTTTTCCCTCCCGCTTGTTTTTTGTGTCCTCTCTCTTAAGTCTCAATTTTTTTTCCCCAGAATAAAATGCGATATATTTGTTCTCTTTTTTTTATTTATTTTGTTTTCTGAATTTTAAAAAAAATGGTGGTTACTTCTCAGCATGAACGTGGATGTGCTTTTGAAAAAGAAATGGCTGCAGCGCATACGCTACATATACTAAAAAAGTTGTCACATCTTGTAACGTTTTGAAATAAAAAATTAGTAAACAATATACTAGTTAAAAATATTATAAAATATAAAAATTTTTACATTGTAATTTTTAATTTTTATTATAGTTGTTGATAACTTCACACTAACTAACCGAGAGTTAAATATCTTATTATTTTGAATTTTTATTTTTATTTATATATTACAGATAGAAAAAGAAAAAAAGTAACTTCCATAGGAATTTTGGTATTTTCAGTTCGCAGTTTGTGTTTTTTGTCAAAAACGACAGGCGGATAGTCGGGAGTTGTTTCATAAAAAGGGCCTTTGTCGTTCGTGTAGTTTTAACATCACACATGTGTTGTCGTTTAGATATAAAAACAACAACATTTTTGTCCCTCCAAGTTTTGCTGTCGTTTATATGTATAGAATGACAGTCGTTTTGGATTTAAGCTGACGTTTAAGTTAGAATCCGACGTCAGGTTTTTGGTCAAAAAGTTTAGTGGTTTCAAACTACCAACAAAAAAAGACTCTCCTTCACAGTTTAAAATTTAAAGTTTTATACCAAAAAATGATTCCAACCACAATTTATGATTTGAACCTTGCCAAATACTTGCACGTGTGTTTTAATTTTTTTTTAGGTGAAGCTTAAGAGGGTGTTTGATAACATAGTTTAAACTAAATGAGTTTAGCTTAAACTAATTTTATAATAGTGTTTTTTTTTCATAAATTTAAATTGCTATAATGTTTTAAGTTTTAAGGCAAATAGCTCTAGAGATCCCCAAACTTTTAACATTGTGACAATTTAATCGTTGAATTAATTTAATGGGCTAGAACAGTCCAACATTGTGATAATTTGGTCCTTAAATTAATTTAATAGGTTAAAATAATCCATGAGCTTTTAACATCGTAAAAATATAGTCCTAAAATTGATTTAATATGCTAAAATAGTGGTGGTAGACAGGGTGGCACTATGACGGCACAGTATCGCACTGTAACTAGTCGGGTGAGGTAACTAGTGGGACAGCTACAGAGTTGTTTTGTTGCAAAGATAGTGCAACAAGGAGGTGACACAAGATCAGTGCTATGGAGAGGAGTGCCATAAAGACTAATAGATAAGACTGATTTTGCTATTAAACATTAATTAGAGACTATTATAGCCTATTAAATTAGTTCAAGGACCAAATTGTCACATAATAAAAAGTTCAAGGTCTATTTTGGCCTATTAAATTAATTCAAAGATTAAATTGTCATTATGTTAAAAGTTCAAGGACATTAGAGCTATTAACCCTGAGTTTTAATTTGGTTCGGACCTAAATTCTTTAACGAGCCTTAAAGTTTGTTTAAATGAAGTTTAAAAACTGAAAATGGATGTAATATCATAAAAACTCTTGGAATTAAAATTGAAGATGGATGGAATATCACAAAAGTTCTTAGAATTAATGCGGTGCTTGGGAGAAGAGTTAAAATCACAAAGTTCGACAACGCACTATTGTATATTAGCATGTAAGAGTTTTATATTGTAACAAATTTTTCCTTTATACTGTAGCATATTAGAGCTTTAAACTGTTTTGTGGTTGAAACTATGGTTGGAACCACAATCCCAAACAGCCTATAAGGCCTTTAGATAGAAAATTATTTCACAAAATTAGCGTTTGAACATAGAAAAATAAAAAACACATTGCTAAAATAGGTTTTATCTTCTATTCTTTTTTTTTTTTTTTTGGTAAATTGCTCATTTGGTCCCAAACCTTTTTTTTAATTTTTCAGTCCTCATCCTTTCATTTTAGTTACCGAAGAACCAATTTAATGGTCAAATCTAAGTTTAAACGTCAAAATGACTAGAATTTTTTAATTAAAATTACTAAACTACCCTCAAAATAATGGATACATTAAAAATTAAGGAATCATGACCTTGATTTAAAAATATCAAATCGCAGTCGTTAGTTTGATTTTAAACCAAAATAATTCCAAATCAACAAAAAAATAAAAAGAAAACAAAAAACAAGAAATCAAATTTTCCAATTTTTTCTATTTTCTCTCTCTTCTCTTCTCTTCTTCTATTTTCTCTCTTCTCTCGTCAGGCACACCCCTGCCTACCACCTCCCTCCTATGCTACCAGAGTGTCCAACTACCCCAACCCTAGCCGGTGACCCCCTACATGTTGTCGCCCCTCACGGAGTCCCCTCAAATCCTATCGGCCCCTCTCCTATCATGATCCCTATCTGCCCCTTTCCCTTCACGATCCCCATTGCCCCTTCTTTGATGTGAACAGTTCTTGAAACCTTCCAGAATCAGATTCTGAGTCTCTGACTCACTCATTCTCTCTCTCTCTCTCTTTCTCTTGCTTCTCACAAACGAGATTTCAATTTAGATTTCGAATTCGAAGCAGAGACAAAGAATGTCAAGCTCGTCTTGCTCTCAAGCTCTGCCTGTTGCTGCATTCCTCTATGATGGAGACCACCCAGGTGCTGCCCCTTATTGCACCCCTCCTTCAACACCCAGTTGTTACACTCTTTTGATTTTGTAAATTTCTTATTTTGTTTTCTGATTTGTTTTTAATTTTTGTATTAATATTGTTTATCATTTATTGTTGTTATTTTTTAATTTTTATTTCTTATAAAGATTTTGAATATTTTACTAAAATGCCTCTACTAAAGGCATCATGTGCAGCTTACACGACACAAAAGTTAACAGGGGTTAGTTAAATTGGTCCCTCGACAACTAAAATAAAAAGTTGGGGATTGAAAAATAATAAAAAAAAGTTAGAGGCTAAAATTTTACTTTCGTGAAAGATTAGGGACTAATTAAGTAAATTACCTTTTTTAAAAAATAATACTTATTCTCCACTTCTTTATCCATTTTGGTGAAGGCCAGAATATGTTTGGCTGACGGATCTGTTAGAGTGCATCTCTCACCAGGAGGTGATGATTGATTTTAATCCTATACAATTTTCAATAACATCACGAGGTGATTTAAAAAAAATAAAAATAAAAAAATGATAAGCTTTTAATATATGATTTTTTTAATTGAAACTTAACAAAGTGAACTTTTTATGAAAGACATTTTTTCACTTTTTTATTTGGATCTTTATTTTCAAGTTAATGATCGTGTGTTCGCTGCTTGTCAACTGACGCAGCACATCTAAGATGCACTTTTTCACTTTGAGCATTTCATTCTAAGTTAGAAATTGAAATCAATAAAATGTTTGTGGACGAGTCTCCTTGTGTTTTGAAGTCTTTATTATTATTAAGGACGGTAACGCAGGTTATGATACGACAACATGATGGAAATTTGATATGCTTTATTAACGTTAGGGTCAAAAAAATTAACCACGGATAATTTTAATGTCAACGCAAAACTAACTCGTACAAAACAGGTCGTGTTTAGGTCAACCTGCAATACAATAAAATGACTTGTCTAATCCACAATTAATTATTTAAATATTTTTTAAAATATTTTTTCTATTATCAAATATACCCATAAGCCAAAATCCTAGCTCACTTAATCTTATACCAAACTTCAAACTAAATTGATTTTAACTCATGAATAATGATAAGGTGATTTAAGCTTGATCACTTAAGATTTTTTTATTTTATTGGATTTCTTATTTTGTTAGACTTGTTATTTTGTTAGTATTAGACTTGTTATTTTGTTGGATGTTTTTAAAAATTTTAGTATAAATTTTTGTTGTTGTAGTTTGAAACTCATTTGATTTTAAAGAAATTTATTTTATGTTTTTTTTGGTTATATTAGTGTCCATTCAAAGCTAAAAAAAGTCATAAGTTAGTGCAGGTTACTATGAGTCATTGTTGTGAGTCGTTGACGTTTCATAAGTTGCATAAAGAATAGGTTAGTATAGGTCGTGCACATGTCAACATGTGTTAAAACATGTCCTATTAATGTTGAGATCAACACGACTTGACCCTATCTGCCAATATAAATTGCCACCCTTAATTATTATTATTATTATTATTATTATTATTATTTCTGCAATAAGACCTTTAATAAGCGACCATCCACATTCACCAAAAAAAAAAAAATTCACCAAAATTAAGAGACCATCCAAGGGTAGTACAGCTTTCTATTAAAAGTGGGCCCACATGCCCACATTGTAAGTGTAAAATTTTAGGCTGTGCTGCACCTGATTGAAATGACAACATGCAACCAAAATTTAAAACAATTCAGGGCAAAAAAAAAAATAAAAAGAAAAAACTCCTGCAATCTGGGTCGGAAGGCGGCGTCGCGATCGATAATCATAGAGGGTGTCCTGATTGCCAATGAATTCACAGTTGTCGATGACGGAGAGATCACTATCTGATCTGAATGTAGCGACTTGGTCTGCATCAGGACCTACAGTGTTCCGGATTGTAAGACCATTAGCCATGAACCCATCTCCAAGAACTCCTGAACAACACATTATTAACACTAACACGACTAAAAAAAAATCTTATCATTTTCTTTGACATATCGCAGTTGTTTCTCATTGTAATTAATTGTTTTATTTGGCATTAAGAACTAGAAGTAGTTGAATCCTTTCAATGACTACAATAGCTTTTCAATGAGGCACGGAGGAGTTGTGAAGACAACCGGTGAAGGGGTGGCTGGCCACCCAAACCTTCGTTCACGACCAAGGTTCGCGGCGGTCTAGACAAAATCGTGGCTGCTTGCGAGGTCAGTCCAGCAAAGGGCGACCCACAGTGGTCGCAACTTTCAGGACTCGCAACCGACAACCCCGCAACCACCATTGTGGTTGCAGATCTCTTACTTCGACACAATTTTTTTTCTGTAATTTATTAACAAAAGCTTAAATAAACCATTAAAACAACAAAATTAAGCAAAAAGAAACGCAAGTAAATAAAATATTAAAATAATAATAAAAAAAACCTCTCCGCAATTGGAGATTACTTCTATTTCCAGACTCCATGATCTAACGAGAATGGACTGGGATTATTACTATACAGATTAAAATTATAATCAGAATTAAAAATTGGAGTTGATTAACAAGGGGTCTATGGATTCTTGTCGAAATTAAAGAGAGGAGGAGGCAATTGAGGAGAAAAATGGAGAATAAAAATTAAAAGGCACATTATGAAATGATTTGAACTGGAATTCAGTATTATCAGCCCCAGCTTCCCAAGCCAACTACTACAAGCTCTACGGTAAGGGTGGACGACACTACTACAAGCTCCGGGGACCCCTCCACTCTGCTGGCTCTGGCAGAAAAAGCTCTTCTTTTTTTTTTTTTTTTTTAGAGGAATGCTTTTTAAAATATTATAACATGTGAGAGTTTTATACTATTATTTAAAAAACCACAAATGCCCCTTAGATGTCCCAACTTATTAAAAATATCTTTCAACAAATCACTTAATAAAACTGTCCTTTATTAAAAATTAGTGATTTATAAAATTTTAAATTACCCTCACTTTTCACTCTCCCATGTGATAAAAACTTGGTAGGTTTCAAAATAGAATCTATCAAATTTTAGCATATATTTTTTTGAAACAAATAAACATCATTGGCCTCCGGGGTTGCCAATGCGGCATGTTGGATAGAAATCTTGTGGGTTCCAAAGTAGAATCTATTTGCTTACTCAATCTGAAGAGAACATAATATACATCTAGATTAGCCGGACAACCAACTTCACAACTAGATGGAACATAGCACAATCGCCTGCCATCAGTCAACTTTATCACTCAAGAAACATAAATGAATTAAGCAGAGAAACTCCTGCCTTTGTTTGCCTTGTCAAATTAGATGAATAGTAATATCTTTTCAATTTAACAGGTATAGGAGACATTATATCCACGATTCGTAAGTGCGTGACGCAGGCTCGTATAAAATGTGAACAACAAACGTTGAAATACAATGAGAAATTCGTTATATGTTTTGACAAAGAATTACTCAAATGCGTAACCAAAGGGAACTAATAATTCCGGACAACTTACAAACTGAGATCAAGGTACTCTCTCTCCTATATGTATATATGTGTGTGTATATATATTTTGTTCATAGATTAGTACCAGACGGCATGCTTATATAATATATATTATATGAAACAACTATCAATAATTCACAATGATTCAAGAAGTTCATACCAGCTATGTTTCAGTACCCTGCAGATGCAAGGATTCATGGCTGGAAAACTCACAGAAGAGGTTGCAAGACTTTACGTCCTCAAGAAGATCATTGACGGAGATCCAACCGTCGATGACCGTCGAGGTCAAGAGATCGCGCTGATCTAAACATCACGATGAAGAAGATTGCATCAGATAAGATCTTTGATCTACAAGGGCGGATCAACAAAGAAGAAATAGAGCAGAGGAGATTGTGAGGATGGCAGTGCCGTCGAACTTGGACAAACTTATGATCTTCGTCGTCAACGATGGCTGCCACGCGATCTTCGTCTTTGATTTGTTATGCAATTTTTCTTTTTTAAAAAGCAAATGCATCTCGTTCATCTGTATCTAAAATGTTGCCATTCTTTGAAAGTTTTTCTTTTTGGAAAAAAATGATACGTGGTTAGCTTTTATTTATTTATTTTTTAGGAATTTTTACAATGAGAACTTCAATTTTTTTCTCATCAATAAGACCCATTTATTGGCTATTAGATCTACATCTAATAGTAAAAAAAATAACTACGGCATAAAATTGAATGAGACTTTTCACACCAAATTTACCAAAAATCTACAATAAAAAAATCACCGTCGAGGCTAGGTCATCGGCAACCCCATAATTCGAGTTTTGATGGGTAGGGATCATCCTCACACTACTACAGACGGTGGATTTCACGACAATTTTAAACCATAGTGGAAAAATTTCACGATGATTAAAAAACCATTATGAAAACGTCAATCGTGGTACAAAATCGAGTTTTATAATGGTTTTTTACCATCGTGGAACAACAAAACTAACGCGAAGAAGGAGTGGTGGGCTTAGTCTACCACGACGGTTTTTTTGTAAACCGTCGTGGAAAATTGGTCAAGCCAAAAAAAAAAAATTCCAAAAATTTTGATTTTCCACGGGATGGCTAGTCCCGTGTGTTATCCATTACAACAAGGCCATGATTACACACAAAAATTTATGTATATTGAAATTACAAGGTATTTACAAGATCATTTACATTTTAGCTATTTTGTGCAATTGTGAATCTACTATCCCTATCTATCTATCTAAAAATTACATACATATTCATAAATTGTATCCACTCTAATCTAACTGCATGTATATAAAATTATTTTCTTCCTAGGGCTTATATACCACTTGTAATTTTATCTCGCATGAAACGTAGAATAAAAAAAACCACATTCTACATTTCCTCGTTGTCTTGGACACTTACGTTTGGAATATAGTGTTCTGTTTGGTCGGTTTGTGACACCGCTTTCTGCTTGAAGCTTTCAATCGTTAAGTGCCCTAACAATGTGTCATGTCTAAATGAATTACTAGACGATACAAAATGTGGGACTTAAAACATTTAAATTTAAAAGAGAACATCAATACTTACAATCTCATGATTGATACAAAATCGTCACGAGATGAGTGTCCGAAGGGATTAAACCAATATATTTTATCCCCCCATGGCAAAATAAGTGCCAACATCTAATGTTCTCTAACATTGTATAGCAATAAGAATAATTTCTCCCTCGGTGTTTAAGCTAATACGTACAGGAATGACGTGGAGCGCTCTTTGCGATTTCTTTGTAGGTCTATTGCACCACTTGAAACAAGCACCGAAGATATGAAGCCGAAATTTTATGCCAAGTCTTGAAGCTCACAATATTCCACCAAAAAACTACAATAAAAAACAATATAGCCAATTATTTGAAAGCGTCTTACAAGTCTACCTATATTTTAAAATTTATAAATTAATAAATGAATTTCACAAATTATATATTATACCCACCATATATATTCGATCTAATCATAAAATTAAACAAAAACATCACCTATTATAAAACAAATTATACATACCCACTAAAACAAATAAAGCAAACCCATGATCCACAACACAATAATGACAGAATAAACAACAAAATCAATGACAATTTTTGAATTTCAGATTAATTAAACAACAAAATTAACAACAATTTAACAATTTCTAACAAAAAACTTTCAATTTCAAATGAGATTAAGAAGTCTGGAGGTGGAGAGGGACGTCGGCAGCTATTTCAAAGGGCTTTGTTTTCGTTGTTAAGAGGTGAGTTTCTGATTTGTATTTGATTGTCGAGGTAGAAAGGGGTTTTTAAGCACGGTTTTTAAAAAAACCGTCGTGGTAGCTCCCGCACTTATCACGACGGTTTTCGTGTTCGCAGGCATAACTCGTCGTTTTTTTTCTCCTTATCACGACAATTTTTGAGAAACGGTTGTTAAATGAAGGTCGTATAATCTCGAATTTGTTATAGTATTGGCATGCCCAAATAGCAATGGCGGTTGTGATTGAGTGGTATCCTACCTACGATTAGCGACCCAGATATCACAATTTGGTGGCAACTGAGATTGCAACCTCATTGCGACTGAGGACAGGGTGCCATCGCGAGGGAGTTTGCAAACGTCACAATAAAGGCTGTGACTAAGATTGTGACTCCGACGCCACTTTTTCACCAACTGTGCAACAGAAAGTAGGACTTCTTCACACCCATCATGAGACTGTCTAGATTCCAGCTGCTATCAATATGCATCGCAACATCTCGGCCGTCTTCCACGGCTCCTTCACTCGCTCTTCCCCACCGCCAATGTTGGCGCCTGCACCTGCATTAGGAAAACTTTGTTCTGATTTTTTTTGGAAAATTTTTTAGTTTTTTTAATGATTTTTATAATTTATTTATTTAAAATATTATAATCTAATGTGGTTGTGTTTACTTTTGTTTTTATGAGTGTGTGATTTTGGAACCTTAATAAAAACAGATAAAAGAGTCTCATAGTAGTGTTCCCTTTATTTTTCTTTATATATTTTGAATTTTTTTCAGCAAACCTGTCTCCTGAAAATAGATGAGACATCATATCTATGGTGTTGCTCGAAGTGTCTAGGTGTTTTGATGGTAATTGCTTCATAAATGAGAAAATAGAACATCAACGAGTTAGGGATAATCATTTTTTCAGAGAAAGTTAAGAGCATCTTTCAAGTAAAATGGTAGAAGTATGCATATATATATATATATATATATATATATAATATCTTTTAACATAAACATAAAGAGAGAATAAGCTTTGTATAGTGCTCATAGCGCTCTTGAAACTTGAAACATTTCGTCTTTTCTTTTTGAGAAACGTTTTCTTTTGTAAGAGGAAACCTTGTTTCTTGTTTTCTCAAACTTTTTCTCTTTTAACCTTCTGAATTGTGTGTGTGTGTGTTTTTTTTTTTTTTTTGTTTTCATGAAATGTATATTTTATTTTTAGTTTTTTTTTTTATTTTCCTTTGTTAACATGCTTAATATGCACGTGACTTTTCGATTAGTAAAATTTAGAAGCATCAAAGCATTTGTCTTAATGCATACTATTGATTTCGAGGGCGGGACAAATCATTCATTTGTATTCCATCCTTTGTTTTAAAAAATTCCCTCATGCTACCAATAACAATGATATACGCTTAAAAGAAAAGATAACGATATAAGTAACAAAAAACAACAAAATATAATTCTTAGAAAACATGGCATAAAATAAAAAAAGGTTAGTGTTGATAACACACTGATCAATAAGTGTTGATAATACATAGCACTGGTTTATTTTATTGGCTTAATTACGTAATTGTATATGTTTAGAAAATTATACAGGTATTTGAATTTGAAAAACTTGCTTCAATTTCATTCTTTATAAACTTTGTAGGAAAGCAAAAGACAATGATAAATGATAAGGATATTATCAATTAGATCCAAATTATTCTTAAACATATATTTTCTCTTGAAAAAATGTCTTAAAGAATTTTTTTGCATACAAAAACATAAAACTTAAAATCTTTTCCTTGAAGTTTGATGTTTTGCTTATGTTTCTTTTAAACTTAAGTATTTTAGGGTAATCATATCATTTTATCCAACTTTTTCTATTCACAAAATACATGGCGGATAAAATTCAAATAACTTTTTTAAGTTTAAAGAATACCTTTGTTGTTTTTAAACATAGAAGGATAAAGAGAAAATTTTTTACGAATTCCTCTCAAACTATGTCACATGTGTCAATATGCCTTTCAAACTTTAAAATGTATAAATTGTGCCCTTGAAGTATAATATTTCTCTTGATTTATCACCCGAACTTTGAAACATAGTTTTTTGGATGAAATTACTAAATTTTATTTGATTTAAGAGTAGATATGATATTTAGAAGTTAATATGAATATCTTTTCACTTTAAATGAACCAGTTGGGCACCAAACTCTCATATGTTTTATCTTTAGAGTACCTGCTCAAAAGCAAGAAAAAAAGGAAGAAAAAGTAGAGAACATACCGTAATTCAAGTTGGTTCTTTAAGGGTTTTAAGTAAACAAATGAATTTATTCTTTTAATAAGATTAACAAATATTATTTTGTCGAAAAAATAAGACGTTTTAAAGTTTATGAGAAAAATATATAGTAGTATTATAATTCAAAGGGTACAGTAGGTACGTTTTAAAGTTTGGTGACCATTTGACACAAGTGACATCATCCAGGAGAAATTCATAAAATTTGTCTAAGAACAAATTAAGAAATAATTAAATTAGAAGATATAATTATGTAATTAACTTTAATTTGTTTTTGTTTTTGTTTTTGTTTGTGTGTGTGTGTGCGCGCGCGTGTGATTGTGATGTCAACGAATTTGAGTCAGACTATCTAATATTTTTTACATTCCAGAAGTACCCTTGTTTAGCTAAAGAAAACAATTTTTTTTTCGTTTTCCTTTTTTTTCAGTGTCCACGTGTTTATATATGTAATGACCCGAAAAATTCAAAACTTAATGACTACGATCAATTAAGGATTTTTCTCTCATTACTCAATTGAGAGCTTAAAAAAGTACAAGTTTAGCATTTATTAATACGCATATTTAAAAAGGTCTTAATAACCGTAAGACCTTAGAAATAATTAATGTTGTGAATGCACAAAATTATGTGCTTTATTTATGAAACATGTAATAATGTAATATTATGATAGTACATTAAAATAATTAAAAATAATTATTTGATGTGCTAAACCAAGAGTTTATGATTTATTAATCTCATGCATGAGCCAAAAAGATGATGTTATTGGCAAAAGTGGAATTTTCAACTGACTATGATCATGTGGAAAATTTCTATATGATAACAGCTCAGTAAAAGAAACCCATATCAATAATGATCATGAGCTCTATACCATAAATTAAAAATGGTGAGCACCAAGTTCAATGATGCAAGAATTCAATGTTTTGGAATGTGTATAGTTAATTATTATACACATTATTAATTATGTAAAGTTTACTATTATTGTTGTAATGACAATAATAATAATGACAATTGTTGTAGTAATAAGAAGAAGAAGAAGAGCATTGATGGTGTCCACAAACGCTGATCGATTGGTAAGATGTGGACCCATAAATGGCTCTTTACAAGAAGTAGTTCGTGAAGCACAAAATTGTACTAAGACTGGAATTTAAATTAAATTGACTTTCAGATAGTCAATTTAATTTACAAAACTTTTATAAAATTACAACTATTATTTTTAAAATGAAATTTGAAGTTTACAATATGAGAATTTTTAATAAAAAGTATATGTTATAATTTTGAAATTTTGGAAGTTAAAAATAAATAAATAAATAAAATAATTATATTGAGCAAAGTTTTAAATACATAATATCTTTCTTAGAAT
>CAMOHE010004601.1:0-12697 GCA_946598075.1 Artocarpus hirsutus
ACTTTGGGTTTTGTGTTTACTTTGGGTGGTGGTGCCATTAGTTGGAGAAGTACAAAGCAAGATTGCACTTTAGATTCAATGATGGAGGCAGAGTATGTGGCAGCTAGTGATGCTTCAAAAGAAGCAGTGTGGCTCCGCAAGTTCCTTGGGGATGTTAAGGTAATTCTTGGTATGGATAAGGCAGTATCACTGTACTGTGATAATAGTGCGATGGTAGCTAATGCTACAAGAAGAGTAAGCATATTGATTAGAAGTATCAAGCGATAAAGAACTTCGTTGAGGGCGGACATGTCACGGTGCACAAAATAGCATCAGAAGGCAATTTAGCTGATCCATTCATGAAGACACTTACTAGGAGAGTCTTTGAGAGGCATGTGGGAGCTATGGGGATGCGAGATTTGTCATATTTACTCACTTAGTGCAAGTGGGTTTTGATAAATCAAGTGGGCAAGTTTGGCATGCCTATTAGACAGATTGGCATGTTGATCGCATAATAAAAAGATCACACCTTTTGTCACGGATTTCATCAGATATAAATCTGAATTTGATTCTGATTTGAATTTTGAGGCATTATCTGATAAGGACCGACTCCTCAACCCTAACCTCTATAAAAAACGAGTGAGTCTCACTATTATTTAGATCAGTTGAGAGATTAAGAGTGAAACTCTGCTGGTGATATTTTGAAACTCCCTAAGAGCTCTTGTTCACAAATCATGAACACTAGCTTTGGGTTCTCTCAACTGGCTGGAAGGAGAGTCACCTGGTGGAAGAGTTGTACGTGTGAGCCCACACTCACTCCAATCGTGGATAAAGAATAGCAAGAAGACCAGTTGACTGAGACTCTTCTAGAGCATCGCTTCTCTTCACGGATTATGGGAGTTCTTTGGGATTTAGAGGTTAGTAAGATCTGGTTAATTTATGCATATAGTGTGTCAAACTTGTGTTTTGAATAATACTCTAACATAAAAAATTTTTAAAATTTCACTGCGTACTATTTTTCTAGCACCGGATACTAGCAGTCTACAAAGTCATTGGTGAAATTTTGTATTTACAAGGTTAATACTATATTTCTTGGTCTTCGGTGGTCCAACAAAGTAGCTAATAAATTTTTATATTTACATAGTAATACAATATTAGAAGATTAATGTTGAATTTCCTGACCACTCCGGTGAGAGATATGGATGAGAAAAAGGTATGTTTTTAAAGGAAGAAAAAGCCAAATAAAATATTTAGGCTTAAAATTAGCAAATAATATCATATGTTTTCAACATATGTAATAAATAGCATATCATTAGAAATTTGGATTTATTTCATAAGAAATTAAGAACAAAAACCACAAAATACTCTTATCTCTTTCCTTTTTCCATTTCTCACCCTCCTCCTTCGTTGGCCAAAAAATACAGTATTTACATATTAATATTGTACTTCCAATTAGTGAAAAACTTTACCAGCAACATCACAGGTTATCAACGGCATTGGCGATGTCGTCGTTGGCTAAGAAATATTATATTAACATGTAAATATTGTATTTCCATGTAAATACAAATATGTACAGGTAATTTTGTTAGACCCAAAAAAATGTCATATTAATATGTATATATTGTATTTCTATGTAATATTTCAAAAATTTACAAGAAATGTTGCCGGACATCATCTGCATTGTCAAGGTCATCAGTGGCCAAAAAATATTCTATTAACATATAAATATTCTATTTCTATGTAAAGACAAAATTTACTGGCAATCTCGTCAAACCCAAAGAAGACTATATTAACATGTAAATACTATATTTTTATGTAAATGTAAAAATTAATTAGAAACATTAACTGCCATCACCGGCACCAACGACGTCAGCGATGGCTAGGAAATATTATATTAATATGTAAATACTGCATTTCTATGCGAATGCAAAAATTTATTGGTAATCTTAGCGTACTCGAAAAATATAGTATTAACATGAAAATACTGTATTTATATGTAAATAAAAAATTTACCGACGACTTTACTAGACTACCAACAATAAAAAAAATACTATATTTATGTGAAAATGCTATATTCTTATGTAAATAGAAAAAATTTCTAGCGACATCATTAGATATCACCAACACTAACGACGTCGGCTATAGTTGGAAAATACTATATTTTTCTTGAAATATAATATTTCTATGTAAATATAAAAATTTACCAAAAATGTTATCGAACATCACTTACACTGATGATGTTGCAGGCAATTGAGGAAATACAATATTTCTTTAGAAATAAAGTATTTTAAAAAAATGCAAAAATTCACTAACAGCTAGGAAATGCAGTATTTTCAAGGAAATATTATATCTCCAGGTAAATACAAAAATTTTACTAGCGACGTCATTAGAGATCATCGATATGGATGATGTCGCCAATGGGCAAGAAATATAGTATTTTCAAGGAAATATTGTGTATCTCAGCAAATACAAAAATTTACCCATGACATCTCATGACATCACTAACATTGCCAATGGCTAGAAAATACCATATTTCCCGTTAATATCATATTTTGCAATAGATACAAAAAAATACCGAAAACTATGCCAAAGAAACCAAAAAAAAAAAAACCAAAAAAACACAACATAAAGTTTTTTCTTTTTTTTTTTTTAATTTTTTCTTTCCTTTCTCTCACTCTACTTGGATTTTTTTTTTTTTTGCTCAACGAAAAGCTAGAGTGGTTGATGCATACTCACAATGTTAGTAATGATCATTTTAAATAAGAGGGGACTTGATTTTTTTTTAAGCCTTCATTGGATTTTCTAGAGACAAAATAATTAGACCCTCGAAACAACATAGAACATAAGTAGTTCATAACAATAGCAAATGAGAACAAACGGCAAGAAGTAAAAGAACATAAGTGGCTACTACATAGTTAATCCATAGGAAGGACACTAGAATTCTTTTTATGTGCTCAGAATGTTTAAGGTCTCATCAAGGAAGCATAAACTTACTTGTGAGTCTCACATGGTAGTGATGGCAATGGAAGAGATTGGCACCTCTCCGTCATTGTCCTTTAGAGATCGCATCAGTCCTCCATCATTGTAGTGTTTGTCCTAATATCATGTAGGAGGTTAGAGGTTGACATGGCAAATCAGATCTTCACACAATAGGTCTTGAAGATGTAGGATCTTTGCATAGGAGTTAGGAACTTCACATAGGAGTCATCTTCATTGCCATGGCAGATCTGACCTTCACTTGAGCTTTGGTGGTGAGGCAGTGGTCGTGATTAGCTTCATAGATGTAGGTGGTCATGATCTCTAGATTTGGCTTCGCGGCAAGCAATAGCCATAAATACATTGTTATGATCTCTTTCATGCAAAGGACATGGAGTTGTGCTATGGTGATGAGTCACAAGTGATGGCAGCGACGTCTGTTGACTATGGAGGAGGACAGAGAGGAAATTTAAGGAGAGAGGGAGAGAAAGAAAGAGCTGTGAACGATGGAGGAGATAGGAAGTGTGAAGAGAGAAAAAGAGAGCTATTGATGTGGAGGAGATTCGGAACAAGAGGAAAGAGAGAGAAAGAGAGGGACTGACTTGATGTAGGAGCATTTTGAGATTTTGATTGCTTTAAAACACTAATTTATTCAAATATGCTATTTACTTCATCTTTTTAAAACCTTTGACATAATTATTAGTTTCTAAAAATTTTACATTTTGTGCAATTTTTCTATTTATAAATGTCATCCTTTGAGACTTACTATCTTATTTTCATCACACATTTGTAAAATTAATTATGCCACAAAAAATATTATCCTAAAAAATATTATAGTAGGATAATATTTTTTATATTCTACTAGAAAATTCTTTTCTTTAACAGCGATAATTGATCATCTTTAGTCCTAATCATTAGAATCCGGTGGCAAAAAATATTTTATGGTATTTTTTTCATTGTACATGATTTTTTGGTCATTTCTAACTTTGATTGTCAAAAACCGACAATAAAAAAAATTCTGGTGGGATATTTTCATACTCCACCAGAATATTTTTTTTATCAACTAAAATATTTGGTCATCTCTAACTCTAAATGATTAGAAGCCTCAGGAAAGCTTTTGTGTTGGAAAAATAATACATAGTAAAATTTTAAAAATTTTAAATCAGAGTATTTTTTAAAACATAAGTTTGACATGCTCTATGTATAAATTAACCTGATCTTACTGACCTTGTATATGCCAAAAAGCTCCCAAAATCTATGTAGAGAAGTAACGTTCTAGAAGAGCCTTAACCAACTGGTTTTCTTTGCTATTCTCTATCCACGATCGGAGTGAGTGTGGGCTCACACGTACAGCTCTTCCTCAAGGTGACTCTCCTTCCAACCAATTGAGAGAACCCAAAGCTATTGTTTGTGATTTGTGAACAAGAGCTCTCAGGGAGTTTCAGATTCTCACCAGTAGAGTATCACTCTTAATCTCTCTATTGACCTTAATAAATCATTAGAATCACTCCCTATTTATAGAGGTTGGGTCTAGGGTCATTTCTTATCAGATATGGTGTCAAAAATTTGAAACAGAATCAAATTCGGGTCAATATCGGATAAGATACGCGTAAAAACATGTAAAAACGCGCGATTTTTAATTCGCGCATAGACAGGCCGAACTTATTCATAGGTAGGCCGAACTTGCCTGATCGACAGGCCAAACTTTAAGTTCGGCATGCCGAACTGCTGAAATAAAAATCACGCAAATCTTTTATTTTTCACCCGAGATTCTATAGGATAAAGCCTCAGTTTTAATTCAAATAACCCAATAGAGAAGTTATCTAATTAAAACAACTTTATCTAGATAATCTCTAAGAAATTTAATAGATTCCTAATAATTCTACAAGTTTATCTTGATTTAATTTATCCAAAATTAAATCAACTGATAAACAAACAAGAATTATCTAAGCCCAATAATTCAACAAGTTTATCTTGAATTAATTTTGTTCACAAAATTAATTCAACCGACAAACAGACATGAATTATTTGATTCTTTCAAATTTTCAACCAATCTAATAAATCGACATAAGTCACCAATTATTGTAAAAGCACGTCCTATCGTTACAGGATTTTGTGAGCTAGCAAAGGGGACCAAATGGACCTATATAGTTCAAGCTCCCGATAATTATGAAACCCAATATCCTAGATATGCATTTTATAATTATCAACTCCAACGCTACTCCACTAAAAGCTTGGAGTTGCACTCTCAAACTCTATAGAATTACGAAGCCCGTATAGCTAAGTCTCCATGACATATCATAGTGTATCATTTCCCCATAGGATTATCCATAATCGACTTAAGGACAAGTTCTGTCTTACCTTCTTAATTATTTTTATCTTACGTTCCATTATCTCACCATCAAAAAACTTGCCATCCAAAGACAGTATACCATTCGGTTACACCTATGTATCCAAACGGTTGAGCGCTCCAATTTTCTAATTACAATATAATGCATATAAGAGGATATCACTACTCCTAAAGAGGAGCTATGGATTCCATATCTATGAATAACAGGTCTACGTCATCAAGAGTCATGCCTCCAACGTACCGGCATGCATACCACTATTAAGATGTGGGTGTCACCCTTTGGTACATCAAAAGACACAAGTCAAGACAACGGGCCTACTAGTCATCTCAGGATTAAGATGCAATACAAATGATTGTCTAAAGTGAATCGATTTGCCAAGACAGAATTATTAATCCAAATCAATTCACTTTATGTCCTAATCCAACACATTGTCACCTATGACAACATGCCAATGTTTCTATTCACAGAGTCCACCTCCGATGGTCAAGACAAACCATCTCCCAATAGAGATATAGACAACATAGCAATCTTTACATGAATAAAGCGCCCAACTTTATTCCCTCGATTATGGATCTTATGATTTAGACCGTCATCTTAAGAATTGTGTCTTCCGCATAATCTGTCCATCATATGCCCAATTCTTAAAGGTTTAGACCGATAGTCTCAGACTATTGTTTGCTTATCATACATTCAACAAATATGAATGTAAAGAGGACAAGATTTGGTATATTAATAATAAATGAATTCTTTATTGATAAAAATATCTTCAAAAACTCATTACATTTTTACTCCTTAGGGCATACATGTCTAACATTTTGTACATAGGATATTTTTTCCCATATCCTACCATAATATTTTTTCTATACAGCCAGAAACAGATAGGATGTTTGTGGGTAATTTTGGCAGTTTTTTTCTCTAAACTATCAACCAAACCAAAAATAAATTTAATTTTTGAATGGTTTAGACAGTTTGAAATTTTTTTATAAATACCAAATCAAAATAAAATTACTCATAAACAGCTTTCAAAGTTTGGTTTAAGTGGTTTGAGCTTAAGATAAAAAGTTTTTTCAATATTTAATAAAAATTAAAAAATGTCTAAAAGTTCACCATTTAAAGTTTTAATATAAACAAAGAACCGAAATAAAAAGTCATAATAACACATATCAAAGTTCACCAAGAACCCAACTAAAGATTTAAAAGTACAACTAAAAAACTTAAAACAATAGAATTAAATTCTAAACTTGAATTTAAAGCTTTTCCAATACTTGGTTCTATAATTTATTTTATTTTTGAATGCTAATGAGTGACGTCCAATGTTATTTAATGTGAATAAAGGAAAGTATAATATAAAGCGTGAAAAGGTTTATCTTATATATATAGAACTTCTTTTAATGAGCAATTAAAAATAATTTATACAAAAAATAATAAAAATTCTCTTATACAAAAAGTTTAAAAATAAAAAATTATATATAGAGTGGTTTGAAGGCAATTTAAGTGGTTGGTTTAAATAAACAGTTTAGATGATTTGAGATGTCTAAAAACCACCCAAACTGTCCAAAATAACCAAAAAAAAAACTATCAGTTTGGTTCAATTTTTATATGGATTGTATAGTTTAAGGGATTTTTTGAGCGCCCCCTAAAAACAGGCACCATAAAATATTTTTGTAAGATATTTTTATCCTACCAAAAAATTTTTTTCTACAATCTGAAACTTGAGCTGAAATATATTCTCATAGGATAATTTTAATATCCTATCAAAATAGTTTTTTAGTCACTTTTTGAATATCTCAACCACAAAAATTATAACAAAAATGCACAATGATAAATGTTAACTCCTATGCTTCAAAGGAAATATATATTTTTGTTTTGATAACAACAAACAATTAATTGCTTAAACACTGATGATTTGACTTGAGTGGGTTGAGCCTTTTAGTTTTATGATTTTAGCAACTCAAGATAATTGAAAAGATTTTCTATCAAGACTCAAAAGGAATTAATGTAAAGACGAACAAATTATTGAGTGCTTAAATATTGAAGAAATGGCATTCACAAGCATGAAGAATTGGTTTAAGTTTCATTTCTTAGCTTGTACGATGTTAGAGCATGCACAAGATATTTATCAAGCTTAATTGGCTCAAATACTTGATTATAGTTTAAAGTTTTAAAATTAACTTGAAGATTTTCAAAAGTCTTGAAATATCATTTTAAAAATGGTATTACATAACTTAAATTGATTTTTCAAGACTTAGCGTTTGTTTTAGAAAGTTTTAAATTTGATTATGTTATAAACTTAAAAACTTTTCTTAAAAAAATGGTGTGCCCAAGGAGCTAGAAGAAGTGTGGCCAACCACGCCTAGGCTTACATGGTCGATCGCACTAGCCCGAGGAAGGGTCTTCAACAGCTATATTTCTAGCCATTAGGAATGCACCTCATACATTCATAAACAACTAGTTTCAAGCTTTTACATATAAATAGCCTCATTTATGATGTTAAGAAGAACACCTAGAATCCACCTTGTATCATTCTCTAAGTGTTCTATAAGCTTTTGATCAATATTTGAGCCAAACTTGTTAAATTTTCTCATTGTGTGCTTGATCATCCCCTAGTTTGTTCTAAATTGTAATCTGTCAAATTCTAGGAGTTAAGACAGAGTGCTTAAATATTTCCAGTCATTATAAGCTAAGTGAATTAGGTTTCCAAAACCTTAGTAAATTTTGAGTTGTTTTGGGTTTGCCAATCTCTAATGTAAAATTGGCAGGATATCTTGGATTTGCCAATCTCCATGTAAAATTGGTGGGTTATTTTGGTTAGTCAGTCTTCGTATGAAATTGATAGTGGTAAGAAGTTGTGGTGAACCTCGGGTAGGAAAACTCACCAAATCATGCAGGGAGTGATCGTGCATAAAAGACAATCGTGATAGTGGAAGAAGCCAAGTCAAAGACTTTGCTTGATGACATTGGACATAGTGTATTGCCAAATCACTATACATTGTGTTTGCATTTCTCTATCTCTATCTCTTTATATTAACACATTTATATTTTTCTTAAGTTTATTACATTATAATTTGTGTGTTGCATTCACTTGTACGTTTAATCTAGAAAATTTCAACAATTGTGAAAAAGTTCTAAAACCCAATTCACCCCATCTTGGGTAGCTATTCTTAGGCTAACAATTAGTATCAAAACTAGAAGCTCATACATATTTTTAAAAACAATTTAACAATCTTGATCATAGCTACTCAAATGTTTCAAAATATGGAAGGTTAGTCTATTACTAGACCTCCTTTCTTCAATGGAATTGATTACAATTATTGGAAGATGAGGATGACAATCTATTTGCAATCTGTTGATTATAATCTTTGAGATATTGTTATAATGGTCCATATAAACCTATTAAAAGGGTGAGCAATGTTTTAATTCCAAAAGATCCAAGGAATATAATAGCGATGATAAAAGAAAATTGTCTTTAAGCGCTACTGCTATAAATATCTTGTATTTTTATTTAGAGAGGAATGAGTCTAATAGAATCACTTCTTGCACTTCTACACAAGAAATTTGGTACACCTTAGAAGGAGTTCATGAAGGAACTAATCAAGTAAAGGAAACTAAAATAAATTTCCTTCTTCGTGACTATGAAATGTTTAAGATGGAAGAACATGAACTATAGCTGAAATGTCACTACTACAAAATGTGGATTCCAGGACGGTTATAAACCATCGTGGAAAACTTCTGTCGTGGAAACTTCTGTCGTGGAACAAGTCTGAGTTTTCACGACGATTTTTTACCTTCATGTAATAGAATAATTGGCATGCAAGATCAGTGGGAGTGCTAATTTTCCACGATGGTTTTCACAAAAAAACGTCATGGAAGGAGGAGCTTCCACGACGGCTTTTGGTGCAAACCGTCGTAGAAGCTTCTCCTTCCACGATGGTTTTGTGTGAAAACCATCGTGGAAGGATGAGCTTCCATGAAAACCATCGTGGAAGGATGAGCTTCCATGACGGTTTGCACCAAAAACCATCATGGAAGCTCCCCCTTCCACGACGGTTTTCACACAAAACCGTCGTGGAAGGAGGAGTTTCCACGACGGTTTTTACCAAAAACTGTTGTGGAAATTTAGTATTTTTTGAAAAAAAAAATCTCCCATAATTTCTATTTCCCACGAGATGGCCCGTCCCATATGTTATCCATTACATCAACGCCCTAATTACATACAATAATTGCTGTATATTAAAAATTGCATTGTATTTACAAGATCATTTTACATTTGAGCTATTTTGAGCACTTTCTTAATCTACTATGACGTGTACCTATCTAAAAAGCACAAACCTATTTACAAATTGTACCCACTTTAATCTAACTTAATGTATATCCGTATGTATATAAAAATCTTTTTTTCCTAAGGATTGTATACCACTTGTAATTATATCGTGCATGAAACGTAGAATAAAAAATCCACATTCTATGTTTCCTTGTTGTCTTGGACACTTACGTTTAGAATATAACATTTCGTTCGGTCGGTTTGTGACATCGGTTCCCGCTTAAAGCTTCCAATCGTTAAGCGCCCTAATAATGTATCGTGTTTAAATAATAAATAAATTAATAGATGATACAATTATGTGAGACTAAAAATAATTAATTTTATAAGACAATATAAATACTTACAATCTTGTGATTGATAAAAAATCCTCATGTGGTGGGTGTTCGAGGGGGTCAAACCAATATATTTGGTCCTCCCATGGCGAAATAAGTCCCAACATCCAATGTTCTACAACGTTGTATGGCAGGAAGAATAATTTCCCCCTCGGTGCTTCAACTAATAGGTGGAGGAGTGATGTGGCATGCTCTCTATGATCACTCTGCAGGTCTCTTGTAGCACTTGAAACAATGGCCAAAGATATGAAGTTGAAATTTTGCGCCATGCCTTGAAGTTCACAATATTCTGCCAAAAAACTACAATAAAAAATATTATTGTGAATTATTTTAGAACACCTTACAACTCTACATATATATTTAAAATATTGAAATAAGGCCAGAGTTATCACCTGAGGTATATAAGGATATAGTTTGCCCTGATTTCTTCGAAGCTGATGAAGTCGTAAACGTCTTCATACCCGCATAGATAGGCAAATCATTGCCAGTGACATATACTAGTATCGGGCACTAAATGGTCGACCCATCGTGCATGAAATAATGTGCATATAGAGTTAACTGCATAAATTCTTGATGTACTGAAGCAAAGTTATGCACACAGGTGCTCATTAGCAACGGTTTGTCCTTGGTGTTATTGAACCTCAGGTTGTGATTCTCTTACTTTTAGAGAGCTTTTCTTTTTTTGCCGTTTCTTTCCGTTTAGATCTTGGGGAACATGGCTAGGTGCTCGACTCATCTTTGTCAATGTGATGACTTCAACTAATCTCTTTGGCCATGCGACAAAGCTTTCTGCTGCTTCGCCCACAGTTGTTGCTTCAAGTGTTGGAATAGGCAATTCAGCTGTTTTAACTCTGATTATAGTGATGCTAACATGCACGTTCTCTTCCTCTAATAGTCATCCATGAACTGTATCAGTTGGTAGGCTCTCCATCCACACCTTCCCAAGTGCAACAAGTGTACACCCACCATTAACTATATCCTCAACGAAGAGCCTACATTGTTCGGGCCCTTGACGAGGAGGTGACAATTGGACTTTCGGAGCTTCTGGTACAGTATTGGGAGGATTACAACTAGCTTTGAAGCTGTTGCATTGTGAGATGCTATCATCTGTCGACTTAGCACGTCCTTGGGAAATAAGCTTCGTCACAAGACTTTGGAGTTCTGCAATCTCCATCTACATCTTCGACATTTGAGAATTCAATTTTGATGATCCTGGTTAGAGGTCGAAGTATTGAGACTGCTTCACATACTTTGATTGACTGCAAACACGTCCTGAATGTTTCGGTTTCCCTAGTGCCCTTGACAAAATGTCATCATTACCGACCGATTGTAAGCTCCCTTGACTTTGTTGCATTGTGTATTCATCTTGTACAAGAACAACACAACAATGTTATTCAAGAAATCCTTCATCCACCAGTAGTAAAATACAAATTAATTCTTCATGTTCTATAGACTTACAATCAAGTTGGAAATCTCTGCTACTTTTGGATTTTTAGATTGGCCATTGGGACCTTGACGTGATTTTACCCACAACTCCTCCCGTGTTGGTTGCACGTCTATCTTTGCAAACTGTGTTATGCTATGTTAGTAACATAGTAATGTAGCAATAATTGATATATGTAGTTTGAGTTAATTAGTAACGTACCATGGATTGCTCGAGTTCTCTATATCCCACTTGGCCAACCATAGAGCACTATTCATTTTTTGCTCTTATTTTTCTTGCATTTGATGATAACAGTTGGAAATCACTGGAACATCGATACCTCACAAAAGCTTTCCAATCTTCATCATTTATGGAGGGGTAGTAGTGTGCTACCATAGGAGGCCATTTATATATATTTACATCCTCCTCTAGAATGGAAAGGTATGGTTGTACGAAGGTAACGTAGAGGTCGGATCTAAACCCCTTTGCTAATTCATCGCAAACCTTTAAAGCCCTTTTCCTATACCAATCCTCAATCTGAAAGCTTCGTATATCTCTCTTCAAATCACATCTTTTACTTTATCTAAATCCTTAGACCTCCAATCTTTTGTCCATATTGGAACATGCTCTCGACTAAGGACTCATATCCAACTGCTTAACTCATGACCGGGTGCGCCTTTTGGTTGGCCTTTTGAATCAAAGTCACTTCAATTCTTAAACCTTTTTTTCTCATCCAATGAATTTTTTTCATTAATGTTGCCCTTCAGTCAAAGTCTACTTTTGGATCAAATTCGGTTAGCCTTCGTGGCTTACTGCGATTGTTTCCCTTGCTATATTGCATTGCAGATGAAGTGCAGCCTTCGTACTCCTTCTCATACTTGTCACTATCAAATTTGCGAGACATTGTACCTAAGCAACGTATTCAAAAACTAACATATACATACTAATATTAATCACAAACTACACATATTCACATTCTAATATCATGACTTGCACAATTTCACATAATTTTCCTCTAATAGACATATTGACATATTCACCACAAATTGCACAATTACTTTCCATCTTCACATATTCACAAGCTTATATATTGACATAATTTCACGTAATCAAATCTTAAAATATTCACAATTGCACAATTTCAATGACACTTTTCACATATTCATATAATTTCACAAATTGTACATATTCACATAATTTCACATGTTCGATATATTGACATATTCACCACAAATTGCACAATTACTTGTCAGCCTCACATATGCATAATTTCATATATTGACATAATTCTACATAATCAAATCTTGACATATTA